>JAQIWA010003222.1:0-10988 GCA_034693305.1 Eueremaeus valkanovi | reverse complement strand
AATAGATGTGATTTTCTGCTGGTGACCGAGAGAGCTGCGGCCGATGTTAAATCGACAGCAGCTGCTGCCCGGAAAGCAGGGAGAGGTTCGTCCGGTCGCGGGACGGGACCATCCCGGTTTTTCCCCGAGAGTCAGCCAGTACGGGAGGGCATTAGCGACAGAGTGAACAAAACAATGACATTCCTTAACATTGCATCAAGAAATGCAATGCATTACACAAAACAGGTTTATTGTACTGTTAGGCCAAAAGTATGCGAAAACTATAATAGCATTGCACAACACTTGGGTCACTCTGGGTCTGCTATTGGTCCCTTCTGGACTCAACTCAGACGCAATACGAGGTCGTATTGGGTTAGAGGTGGGGGAGGGAATTCTGGGAACGATTCCTAGGATACTATGTTGTCTAGACATATATTTTAGTTCCAAGAATTCTCTAACCCTTTCATTACATATATATTTAATTTTGTTTTATAATTATTTTATTCAATTGTGTGTTAAATTATGGCTAATTTCGTACTAATTATCAGACAATTAAGAGATTGTCTAGTGATTGATGTTTTGGTTACTTTTAACAACCTTTTGCTACACATCGTCATTAAAATTGGTGCGAATCGCAACCAACTCTTTATTAACGGTATATCAATGTAATAAGTACTGTAATAGATAGGTCCGAATATTAATAGACATTTCGTTATGTGGTCATTAATCCCGCCACCTATTGGACCTCAAGGTCACAACAAACAAAGAGTGTGTGACAACACATGCGCAGAGGCAGTCTATAGGCCTAACGGTCACTCTTTGTGTCTCAACACATGCTTTAACGTATTTAGTACTGTTGTGATCACTAATCCGATTGTAATCTTAATTAATCGCAATTTAATCGGTATTATTATATTCACTACTATGGCATCAATAGGTAATTAACTTTAGATTTCATTGTTTTCTTATTATTTACTGTTTTTTTGTTAAAATCGTTTATTGTTGTTATTGTAAATAACAATTAATTGTATATATATTTAATTTATTATTATTTAATTTTATTTAATTTATTTTTATTTATTTGTTTTCAAATTATTGAAACAACATAGATTTTAATTGATTGAATCAAAAACATTTATTTTATCGTTAAAATAGTCTTATTATTGTTATTGTAAATAACAATTAATTTATTTTATTTATTAGTTTTAATTATTGAAACATAGCATAAATTTTAATTAATTCAAATCATAAAACATTTTGTTTTATAAGCAATTATAATCCCGGTTATGATTAGGATATAAGTCAGACTTTAATAGCATAAAGCGTTCAATGCATAAGTTCGCTATCATATCATAAGTTCGGTTTCAACCGGTTTTCTATACATATACTGAGTGTCTAACGTTAAATACGCTCTAACAGTCCTCACCGATAAAATGATGGACGACGCGGAGATCCGCAAAGCCCTGCCCCCTCTGAAGCCAAAGAAAATGGATAAAGTAATGGACTTCGTGACGGCCAGATTGGGCCAAGAGGGTCTGGAAGTGTTTACTAAGGAAGAAGTGAATCACTCCTAGAAGTGGTTTTCGCATTCCCGACATATTCGAGGGACACTACGCTCAAGTTCCTCGGGCTTTCAAGTTCTACCAACCAGGAGGGGAGTACGACAATTTGCCCGCTGAGGAAAAGAAGACCGTGTTTGACGCGGAACGAACTCGTCAGTGGCGTTTCCGCTATGAAACTAAGATTAAGAAGCCGCTGCCATCATCCCTTCACTGGGGTCCGGATTACCTTCGGAGGCGGCGTGTTCTGGTGGATCGAATACCGTCTTACAGGCGGCAATCTCTGGAGCGAACCCGGGAAGAGGCGTATGTGCTGATAAGGAAGCGGGACGGAGAGAACGAGGCCAAATTGAAGACTCCGATAGAAACGCTGTCCAGTATGCCGGCCTGGGATGAGGTCGAGTCACCGCTACCCCGTTTCGTATGTCGAGTCGCGGGCTGTGGACGACCGGTGTTGGAGATGTCAGTCCGATGTTGTGCAAGACATGACCATTATTGCCATTACGATTGCCTTAAGGAGCTGACCGATAAAAGGGAATTGGAAGAGGGGTGCGAAGTGGATGAAGTCGAGTGCCCCAACACCTACGAGTGCGGAAGAATGAAGAACGGAGCGGCCTGTCACTTCCCGAGAGTTATATCAGAAGTAAACTTGGCCCCTGATAAACACTTCAAAAACGGAGCCGAATATGTGGTCCGGTGCGGGCTCTGTAGACGAGACGCGATGATGTTCAAAACCCAGGTCTCCACTCACGAGCACTTCATCGTACCCGGAGTAGGGAAGGAAGGACCTAAGGTCAAGAAGACATCCGTCGCGCGGGTGAAAACCCCGAATCCGAAACGGTCAAAAGGAGTCAAAGACGAACCGGAACCAGAAGGGGAAAACAAAACACAGTCGGACTCCATAGAGCCACCGCCTCGTAAGAGAAGGAAAAGCGATCGTAATTCCACTCCTCGTTCGGCAGAATCGGCGGTAGGAAAGGGCAGAGACGGTGAGTCGGCCAAAGGCGCGAAATTTTCCGGCGATCCGAAGGGAGATGGATCGGATTGCTCGACAATGGGAGAGGCGGAGACACTTGAGGAATGTTTCGTGAAATTCTGGGATGACGTTACTAAAAGAGTCGTAAACCCGACTTATCAGGAAATGATCGAATGGGCGAAAGAACGGGACAAAGAAAGGGTGGATCTCGAGGTCGAACTGAGCGAAGTAAAGGAGAAGTATCAGCAGCTACTCAACGATACGGCCGAGGCCAGTCCCCAATCTGTTTGTCCCGTAAAGACAAAGGCCCAGCTTAAGTCCATGAAGACCCTCGTGGCGGTAGTCTCTGGGCGGCGCAGCGAGAGGAAGACCAGTCCTAAGGCCCCGAGTAAGGGACGGGAGAGGTCGACCTCCCCGGAGAAGCACGAAGTCGACTCGGAGAGAAGCGACTCAGACGGAGACGAGATCAAATTGAAGGGATTTGGAGCGCCCGACGACACGCAGGATTCATCCCCTCTGCATATCGACTTGGGATCCAACGATGAAGTCACCACAGAAGTGGCCCACGAAACTCCGAAGGCATCCCGGCCCGGGCGCCCTAGAAAGGAAGATAAGCCCGCCGAAGCGTCGAAAGCCGGCCATAAGGCCAAGCGCTGACTGATTGTCGAGGACGCCAAAGTCTTAAGGACGGGGATGTAAGAGAATAGTAAAATTCCTATGACCTCTTAAGGTCACTAATGCTCTTTCCATTTTGACTTTTACTATCTCTCTATAATAAGCACAGTTACTGTTATTTTCCATTCATTTATTACTATTATTTCTATTCAATTATTACTTTGACTTCTAGTCAAACACATGTATAACCTTTGATAACCTTTTGTATTGAATACATTGTATTTCTATTGACCTCCGGTAGAGTGACGGAGTCATAATGTTTAAGTCAATTATTATTGTAGGGCATTCTATGCTTAACTCTTGACAAGTAAAGATCTATTTTGCAACTCGTGTTGATTTCTTTGTGTTTATTGAGTGCGTACTACTTGGCCTGAAGTCCCGGAAGTGGTTCTGGTCAACCAAGATACCGGACATTTACACCCTCTGAGTCCGAGTATCTTTCATGGTGGAGGTGCTATTAAAACTATACTGGTTTTAAAGCGATTCCCGTAACCTCAATTGGACACTGGTCGAGCTCTGAGAGCGAGAGACACGGTCTCGAGAATCAACTGTTGGCGATTAGGGCGCGATAATTTGGTTGTGATTATCGAGAGGCGTTGGTCCCGAAAGTCCGTGCGGCAATTAGGGCGCGCAATCGAACAGGTCAACCCAGGCGTTGGTCCCGAAAGTCAATAAGTGGTGATTGGGTCGAGTCATCGAAGCGTTGAGCGCGACCACTGTATCCACGAGTGTCGAGAGTGGGCGTGGCATTAAATCGTCATCTGGTCGGGTGAGTGAACCCCTGAAGACCCGTCGCGGTCGTGATCGGGGAATAGCTGGTCTGATTGGGTGTAGATTTTCCTGACGGGCTAATTAAGGTTAGCTTTAGTCCCCGAATTAGGTCGGTTTTGTGTTTATTTGAATTGGCGAACCCTGGGTCGACAGAACAGGGACACCAATCGGTAGATTCAATTCCGATCCCTTAGTTCCGGCTGTGGAAACAGTCGGGATCCCGTTGATTTGTGTTTTCTGGCCGAAAGGCTTGGTATTCATATAATCTAAGGTTAGTCTTTCGGTAACGGTTTTGGTTTTTGGATTAGGATTTTGATATAAACTTGTGGATTTAAGAGCAGGTGTTCACCCTTTTCATTATTTCATATAATTTTTACTAATATTAATAGTTTTTATTTTTGGGATTTTAGTTAACAAATTCATTACTTCATTCAAATTAAGGGTTAGAGCGCTAAGCAATTAAGACCGCAAGCGAAGCATACATTGGAAGTGTCGCACAGATCACAGTCGGGCAAATACAATAAGTGCCCACAATCTATGAGCCGTCGTATATTGAGATCCGATAAGAGTTCGGAACACGTATTGTTAATTAGAGAGCGGGGAGGAGTCCAAATTGAGACTATTGGTTCGGCCGCACAGAGCGAGATGTCGTTCCACACGGGGAAGTCCCCCACGCCCTCAGTGGTAACAGACATATCGGGGAAGTATGACGGTATGAGTATCGCCCCAGAAGAGCTGTTGTCAATTAGGGGCGATGCCGGGGCGGCAATCGGGCTTATGGAACAGAAAATTCGGTATGTGACGGAAAAAGTTAATGTGTCGACGTCTACATTGCTTAAATACAACATAGCCCGACCCTCCCCGAGCCAGGTGGTGGTGGACAGGATTAGCGAAATTAAATCCTGGGGAAATCAAGTTATAAATATATTAGTAACGGAAGTAGGCCGCCTAATAGACGAATCCGGAGGTGAGGGTAACATTGATTGGACCTATGACGGACCTGTTAAGGTAGTGTTTCCCTGGGACCTCTCGAAAAGAAATAAGACTGTAACACAGGAAACCGAAACAGGGGGAACCAATGCTATAACCCTTCATCAGGATCCACCCCCTAACCCAGTGAGCGAATTAGACTTTATAGCCTCGGGGAGTCTGGCCGACGCTATTAAGGGGGTTAAATCAATTGTTTGCAATGGTGAGGCCGATGATATCGAAGACTGGGCCGACCGAATTGGTTGCGATATTAATGCGATAGACCCGGGAGATGAGTCTTTAGCAATAGTTAAGAAAGCCCAATTGTTGAATACTATAGGCGCTCTAAGCAATTTATTATTAAACAAATCGAAATGTAACATATCCGTCCTACACGACAAACTACTCCCGAATCTATCTGAAATGGAGGTGGAGGAAACGAAGTTGGTTGTGTCGGACTCTTGTGGGTCTATTGGGCCTATCGAGGAGCACAGACGCAAACTATTAGCGAAGCTCTTGGATTTGCGCTTTGAAGCAATTAGGGCGAAAGGGAATAAGGATAGCTTAGCGGTCGCTTCCAACGACCAGCCCGACCCGAAATTGGGTGATAAGGAAATGAATAAAATTAGGGAAGAATCAGCTAATTGGGATAAAATGAACAAAACTATCTCATTAGTGGAGTCGCACTTAAAGGATATTCAGATTAGGATTCGGAACTTGTCGGCCGAAACAGTGGGAACCGCATTATTAGCTATCGAAGCGGACTTTATTCGAATGACCGACAAATTAGATAAATTGGGGTTAAGTAATGATAAGGAATTAGACTTTAGAAAGGCCAGTTTACTTTCGGAATTAAGATATACGGCAAACACAGCTCAAGGGATAGCTCTAGTAAATATCCAGGAACTATCTAAGGCTAATAGGAACGTAATCAGTGATAAGACACATAATAAAGTGGATAAACTACTTAACGACCCGAACCCTTCCTCAATTGAAATCGAAGAGGTGCGATGCGCCCTTCAACGGGAAATTAAGGAAAGCAATAAGCCATCAGATTTTTTTAGGCCTAAGATCCCACAAAACGAAGAACGTGCCTTATATCAGAATACTATACCCAAAACAAGCAAACCCTCGGGAACTGGGAAGGGGTTAGTAGATGAACCAGTGATATCAGTGACGAAAGGTCCGGATTCAGACCTGTCATGTATAAATGTTTTCGATGATATAGAGAACGACAGGGGAGGGCCAGACAAGGTTAGGAAAAACGATATGTCGAGCGGTCTAGACCAGAATCCGTTGGGGACACCGAGGTCACCCAATGTTGATCTGGGATCTAGCATTGAGAGCCGTCTAACAAAAGAGGACGTCGTAGAGTTGGCCAAGGCCATTAGTAAGGCTAACTCCGACCAGAATAGGGAAAGAGGCTCTCGCATTAATATCCCGAAAGTAGAGATGGATCCATATAAGGGCAGATCAGAGGATGGGGTCCAATGGCTAAAGAGGTTTGAAAGAATGGCAAACAGTAGTGGGTGGGCAACAGATCAAAAGCCCAGAATAGCGGCAATGCTGCTAAAGGACGGAGCGCTTGATTGGTTTGAAGGCGTCTTCGATGACGAGATACCCACATGGGCTGAATTCAGATCCCAATTTTTAAAAGCTTTCCGTCCCAAGGAGTATAAGGACTCAGCCTCCACTAAGTTTCGGGAGGCCAAGCAAGACGGGAAGGAGACCCCGAATGATTTTGTTCAGAGAGTTCGGAGACTGGCAGTAGCTGCCGGGAAAAGAGATAGGGAGGACAAAATATTATTAGTAGTTAAGAAGGGTCTGTCGGACAATAACTTACGCTTTGCGATAAAACGTTTGTCATCTATTGATGAAGTCCTAGAAGTAATAGAGGACTGGGACGACTGCCACAGGCCAACCACTCTTAACACTGATAGCACTCCCAAATGGAGAACTTTAGATGGGCAAAGGAATAACCCGGTGGGCCCTAAACCCAACCCTGCGGGACAGGAAGGGATAGTTGCACGTAAACCCGGTAGATTTGGGGACTTTGTCTGTGCCAACTGCGGTAAGACAGGACACTCACATATCCGATGCGATAAACCTAAGGATGAGAACAAAATAAAGAAGTTCTTTGAGGACATTAAGGCTAACAGGACCCGACCAGCAGAGAAACGGGTACAGGCCTGTAATGATAGCGAAAAGTCGTTCTTTGAAGGTTTGAAAGCAGAGGAGATATTACTGTACTGTCAGTCGGCAGGCATTGTGGAAACAGACGGGGAATACCTCATGGAAGGCAAAGATGAGGGAACGGCTACAGCTATTATGGAAAGTGAGGTCTCAGCCCAACCATGTCTCTCCTATACAGAGTCAGGTTTTTTTAATCATAATTCAGTGCCTTTTATAAATGTGAGTATTAGTGGTCAGACCATCCGGTGTTTAATAGATACCGGTGCATCATGTTCATTAGTGGAGACCAGTTTGGCCAGCTCTATAGGGGGCAAATTAGGTCATTGGGGAGAACGGAGGCTCTATGCAGTAGACGGCCGCCCAATCACTCCCGATTTTGTTTTGGATGAGATTCCTATAACAATAATGGGTAGAGTCGTAAACCAGAAATTAGCGGCAATGAAAGGCCTCAACCCAAGGCTTATCTTAGGAATAGATTTCATCAGAAGTGCGAACTTAGTAATTATAGGCCACAAGAATCAGTTGCTGTTTGAGGATCAACTGCCTGTACCAGACGGGACACCTCATATAGTGTCTACAGACACGAACGGGATCCTAACGGAAGGAGAGGGAAACCCATTAGCCCAGATTAGTGAATTATTAGATGCTGATGTGGATGACCCTAAACCGAAATACCTTTCGGCTCTGGATTCTGATTATGAGTTTTTACCCGGTGAGGTCAGGACCATTAAGTTGGTTAAGGACAGCTCAGTCGATATTAATAATCTCCAAATTAATACCCCTTATGGGAAAAGGAATTGGGATCTGCATTTGAGCGGTGAAGCGCCGACGGCCACAACAGTCTCTGTGGATATAAGAAACTGTGCATTGGCTCCACGGGGTCTGAAGAAGGGAAGTATATTAGCAATGGCCAAAGTTGAGGCGGTAGACCCTTTACAAAATTTACGCAATAAATGGGATATTATCAAGAAATTAGACTCAGAGCCGGATCCTTTACCGAATTGGTTGGATTCAACTGAACTTAAGTGGGATCCGAATGACTGCCGCTTAGGCGATAGAATTGACGAAGAATTTATGGGGGAATTTAAAATCGGGACGCATCTGTCACTACAAGAGAGATTAGTAGTGTTCCGATTATTGAGCCATTATAGGGATCGGTTCGCCTTTAAGGGAGACTCTTTGGGTAGAGTGACCACTTGGACACATAAAATTAAAGTCAAACCGGGTCAGAAACCGATACGGTGTACGTGCAGACAAGTCTCACAAAAAGAAAGGGATCGGATAGAAGAGTGTGTATACGATATGTTGGATAAGGATGTCATTGAGCCCTCTACTTCACCTTGGGCTTCCCGTGTAACACTTGTCCTGAAACGGGACGGTACGACTCGCTTCTGTGTCGATTATCGGGAATTGAATTCCGTCACAGAGGAGGATTCCTACCCGCTCGCTCATATAGAGGAACCACTCGCCCTCATGAGAGACTGTGATCTGTTTTCGACGCTAGACTGTGACAGCATGTTCTGGCAAATTGAGTTGGACGAAGAGTCGAGAGACAAGTCCACCTTTATTTGCCACTTAGGGACCTTCCGGTATAAGGTTATGCCCTTCGGGTTGCGAACAGCTCCGGCGAGTTGTGCGAGAGCTATGGACGTGATATTCGCTGCCGAAAACCGTAGAATATGTTTCGTTTTCTTTGACGATTTGGCCGTTTTCAGTAAGGGGTTTACAGATCAGTTGAAACGATTAGTTAGAATCTTTGATCAGATGAGGAAATACGGCCTTAAGCTCAAACCGTCGAAATGCAGTTTTTTCGCTCGGGAGATAACATACTTAGGGCATAAAATTACAAAGGAGGGCCTTACTCCCGATCACGATCGGACTGCGGCCGTCACAGGGCGACCTCGTCCGACGAATGCAACCGAGCTGAAGAGTCTGCTAGGATTCTTAGGATTCTATCGGCGATTTATACTAAATTTCACGGGAATAGCAGAACCTCTTCTGCTCTTACTTCGAGGCTCACCTAAAGAAATTGAAGACAATTGGACATGGGGCGCCCCACAACAAGAAGCATTCGAGACTTTGATCCGAATGCTAAAAGAGGCCCCAATCCTGGCGCATTATGACCCAAACGCGCTTATCGAACTCAGATCAGACGCAAGTAATTCTGGTTTTGGAGTTCACTTAGTCCAAATAAAAGAGGACATAAGACAATTGCTGGCCTGTGCGAGTAGGGTATTAACACCGGCGGAAAAGAACTATTGTACGGGAGAGAAAGAGTGTGCCGCAATTGTGTGGGGAATAAGGAAATTCCACCACTACTTGTTCGGGAAGCACTTTCATGTGATCACCGACCACAAGGGGTTGGTCTACCTGAAGAACACTCGCGATCTACAGGGAAGACTGTCAAGGTGGTCATTCAAACTCATGCCGTATTCATTCGATGTCTTTTACAACAACGGGAAAAAGCATGACGACGCTGATTACTTGTCGCGCTATCCGTTCGAGAAGGACGAGGGTATAGTCAGCAGTCTGGTAACAACCGGAACTATACCACTAGTCAGACCGGGAGACTTCAGCGATTTTAAGGACATTATCGAACGACAGAAGTCTGATCCCTTTTGGGCAGATATTTATATCGATGCCCTTAACAATAACGGGATAAACGGTAAGAAATATGTCATTCGGGATGATAGGCTATATTATCGGGCGCCTCCCGAAGACAATCAAAACGATTTGTTGTGTGTCCCGTCGTGTTATGTCAGACTACTGTTAGAATTCGCCCATGACTCACCAGGATCGGGTCATTTTGGAGCGCGCAAGACGTATCTGAGGATACGGCGGAACTTTCATTGGCCAGGTATGATTCAGGATATAAAGAACTACTGTAGATCCTGTGATCCGTGTCAGTTCCGGAACATCCCTACAACACCTCCCGTGGGTTTATTGGGAGCAACCCCTATAGGAGATGACATTTTTTCTATCATGTCTATCGACTTGATTGGTCCGTTACTTAGAAGTAAGGGGGGTTTTCTATACATACTCACTGTAACGGATCAACTGAGCAAATACGCACTGTCGATCCCGATCCGGAAGGCAAACGATATCACTATCATGCGGGAGCTCGAACGAAGAGTGTTTTGGGTACATGGAGCTCCGCTGATACTTATATCGGATCAGGGAACGAACCTGTGTAGTAAATTTAGTCGTTCTATATATGCAAAGTATCACATTGACCATCGGCCCACAACTGCTTATCACCAGCAAGCCAACGGTCAATGCGAGAACTTTAACAAAACATTAAACACTGCCCTTCAGAAATATGTTAAGACACATAAGAGTTGGGACGAACACATCCAACACATAACACATGCATATAACACGTCAGTGAACGCGATGACTAAATTCTCTCCGTATTCACTGGTTTTTGGTCGGGAAGCACCGGATACGGTTGCCCGGGCAATGGGCCATAGTCCCGTGGATATGGAGAGAGTTGAGGCCATAATAGAAACGGCCGCAAAGAGGGAATGGGCGAAAGGAAATATAGACTTATCGCAACAATATAACAAATCCTATTACGATAAGGGGAGAGTCGAAGGAGATTTTAAGGTTAATGAACTTGTACACCGAGACCGAAGGTTCGTAAAGAAGACCGCGGGAGGAAAACTCAAGAATCTCTACGACGGGCCCTTTAGAGTAACGAAGGATATTAGGCCTAATTTCGAGATACAATGCGTACGGGACGAGAAGCGAGTTTTTGTAGTACATGTGTCCCATATTAAACGCTATTTCAATAGATGTGATTTTCTGCTGGTGACCGAGAGAGCTGCGGCCGATGTTAAATCGACAGCAGCTGCTGCCCGGAAAGC
>JAQIWA010003221.1:0-10988 GCA_034693305.1 Eueremaeus valkanovi | reverse complement strand
TATAGTAACATTTTTTCGGATGTGTCGGAAAAGGAGCTCAAATTTCGTTTCTCTTAATTGAAATATTTTTGAATACTTTAACAGTATTTTGTAGCTATTGTACTGATGTGTACAGACGTGAAATCAAATGTGTGCTTCACTCTGAGTAATACCTTTTATCTTATTTCTGAGAACTTCTCAGATTTCATATCAGTTTGAAATCAAATAAACTTTCAGCACAAGAGTTGAGATTAAAATAATTTTGTGAATAAATAATTAAATTTTTATTCAAAAAATATTTGATTTCAAACTGATATAAAATCATCGAAAGAGATAAGAAATCTAAAAAAAATAGAATTACAGGTATTACTCGGATTAAACACACATTTGACTCTCTGTTTGTACTCTTATTGTCTATAAATGTGCAAATAAACTTTCCGTATATTAAGCTTGAGCATATTTTTTTTATTGAATGATTGGGATTATCTTGATTGAGTTTTCCAGTAAAATGTGTTCTAGCAAAAAAAAATAGTTATGGCATATAATGTAACTTATTGTAGAAAAATATAAGAATAAAAATAGAATTATCTTGCTAAATCAAAAATAAGTGGTAAGCACAATTATAAATACAAATATTTAAGCCAAATATACAATCACTTTCCAAATCTTAAAGCAGGCGCAATATTTATTATAATCTTACAGTTTTTACTATATACCTAGTCCATTTTAATAGACTGGTTATTAAAAATAAAATGAAAAATAAATAGCCTGATTGTATAGCATGGATGAGTTTGCTTTCCTTCAACTAAACAGCATGTCTTTGCCATCCAATGTCTTTGACGTATCATTGATATGATTATAAGTACTGTTATTATGAATTGTATTGAGAATTATGATTAATCACTATTGTGTGCAATACTAACCACTATTGAAGTGCTTTAACAAACGCACGACAAGTATATACACAATTATTCGCAAAACTTAACTGAACTAATCTCAACAATAATCTTGCAAATAATGTTCATCTTTTATAACTATAATCATAAACATAATTGACATTCCATTCAAACATTGATACAACAAATGAGATAATTATATATTCAATGCAAATATGAATAAAAATCTTTTGTCAATAAAAAATTATTTTATATACAAATAAATTATTTGCGATTTTTATACTTTTTTTTTAATTTTTATTGATTTTTATTGAAGTAATTGTTTGTTAATTGATTTAATAGACACACAAATCAATTAATCAGAAGAATTTAAGTGACATTGATATTGGGGTTAATGTCAGATAAAAAATAATTTTCGTTAAAATATACTTTCATTGCATTCAAAAAATTTATGGAAAAAATACTTATCATTCATATGAATAAGAATTATATAAAAGACACAGAATTTGGAAAATTGTAATAAAAATACAGAAAATAATTCAAAAATTATTTTTCAAAAATGGTTTTACTTTTTATAAGAGTATTGGTATCTGAGGGGCGGTTGGTTTGGGTCGACCGTATGGTCGATTCGGAAATGGACGAAGGGCGAAACACCAAATAAGTCTTGACCAGGTACCGGTGGTTTTGGCCACTCATTAACTGGTGCAGGGGCAGCTTGTGGAGCTAGTGCTGGCGCAGGTATGGCTTGTGGCTGTTCTTGCGGTGCAACAAATTGAGCTTGGTCTGCTTGAGTATTCCTGGATTGCCATTTGACCTGTGGCTGTTCAGGCAATGGCTGGTTTGGCTGTGCTTGAGCAATCTCACCCCTGCGCGCAACAAGCTGCTGGCGTCGACCCCATTGCTGGCCACCTCGTTGGTCGTGTTGTACAGTGTTCTGATAGCTCACGGCGTTTGGCGATTGGGGCTGTGCTGGGGGTTGTTCCTGATTGTCAGTGATGGGCAGTGATTGTCTGGGTGGCGCCAATTGACCCCTCCTTGACCATTGGTCCGGTTCACGTTGAGTCTGTATGTTTGGAGTTGAGATGGGCTGTCCTGACCGCTGACCCCATTGACCTCTTACTGGCGGTGGAGGTGGTGTCTGATCAGACCATTGTCCAGATCTTTGTGGCCAACCCTGATCTGGCTGTTCATCCCATTGCTGTGCATTCGGTTGGTTCGGTTTATTCTGTTGCGACCACTGTCCACGTGTCGGAGCGTAAGGATCACCCTGGCCAACTGGTTGCCCATCCCACTGCTGTCCATCACGTCCTTGTGATCCCTCTCCTGGTTGTTGAACCCATTGATCATTAGTTGACCCACCAGTCCATTTCTGTCTGAGTTCATTCAGTCCCGGTTGCGCACCAGGAGGTGGCTGTGCGTAGTCTGGCCTTTGATTGCGTAGTGTGTTGTCATCACGTGTTCCGCTCAGTGGTTGCACGGATGGGCTGTTCGGTTGTAACTGTGGGTCGGGTTGACTCCATTGCTGACCTCTTGGGTTATTCTGATACTGTGACCACTGGCCAGATGTGACGCTATTTCTTGATGCTGTCCACTGATCAGCTATTGAGGGTTGTGGTGGCTGTTGGGCCCATTGACCATCTGTTGGCACAGGTGGTTGTTGTGACCATTGGTCTACAGCAGGAATAGGAGTTTCTTGGGACCACTGACCCCCAGTAAGACCGGGAGGCTGTTGTGTCCACTGTCCACTAGTAGGACCAGGAGGTTGTTGTGACCACTGTCCACCAGTAGAACCAGGTGGTTGTTGTGACCACTGTCCACCAGTAGGACCAGGTGGTTGTTGTGACCACTGTCCACCAGTAGGACCAGGTGGCTGTTGTGACCACTGTCCACCAGTTGGACCAGGTTGCTGTTGAGCCCACTGACCCCCTGTAGGTTGATTTGGGGGCTGTATTGGATAGTTGTCGACTTGTCGGTTCCCTTTCTGTGCCTGTTCCCACTGGTGCTGAACACTAGACGTCCATTCACTGGATCGGGTGTTTGTGTTCTGCTTTGTATACGACTTCTGCTTATCGTTCCACGTATTCCAGTCCACACCGTCAGCCCTGCGCTCACTCTTCGGCCAATTGTTGTTATTTGTATTCTCCCATCGATTCTGTAATTTTTCGTCCGATATCCTATCCCTCTCTCCTGGTGTCTGCGCTGTAGGCCTGGGAGATGGCAAGGGTTGCCTTTGCTCAGATACTCGTTGTTGTGCTGGTGGCTGTGCGGGCAGAGCCCCTACATTCCAGAGCGGGTCTACATTACTCCATCCGAGCGGAGGTGTATTGCGATTGTAATTCGGACCCCAATTGTTAGAACGCATTCTACTCCAGGTCTCCTCCTGTTGTTTAACTGCCGGGTCATTTCTATAGCCCAGTTGTGCCTCATTTAAAGCATCAATATCTGGTCCGATATCACCCGAAGCACTATATCCTTTAGCACCGGCGCTATACTCGACAACTCTATTAAAAAGATTTATAAAACGAAAGAAAATAATAGAAAATATATTCAATTATTTCGGAAATTATTAGTCTTTTTGTTGTTTTTTATGTTCAATAATAAATAGAGTCAAGTAATCTTATGAACTTGCTTATTATTTTAAGCTGGCTCTTAATTTAAAATAATTGTATCAGGTTTATTTTCAAAAGAAATCAATTTCAATAAAAAAATTCAGAGTTCGGCACTAAATGTAAGAAGGGTCAATTTGAGTCTTCAATAAGAATTTTAAAAGAGTCTTGTTAAATTGATGAAAAATTTGAGACTCCTTTACTCTGCATTAAAATTTAGTAAAATTGACATTAATGGTCAAGTGATGGTCAATCATAAGCAAATGCACTGCAATAATAATCTATGAAAACTTTCATTTGATTAAAGAAAAATTTGAAATATTTGTATCGTATTATTTGATTTGCGGAAAGATTTTCAAAAAATAACTTTCATTTATTTGCGGACTATAACTAAATATTTAAAAAAAAACTGTTAATAAAAAACATTTTTACAGTAAATATTGGAAAAATGTTTCCATTAGTTTTACCAGTTAGTTATTATTATTATTTGTGACCATGTTCATAAAAATGTACTTTTACAGTTTGGTCTATATTCGAATTAACCGTATATTTTCTCAAACAATGCATACATACCTGAGTTTTCCATGAGGGTCAACATATCCATATTTGCCTTTGACAGTGCCATCATGGTCTCGGTATTCTTCACGGTATAACTGAGCCGGTCCTTCACTGCCAGTGGAGTATTTAAACTCGTATGTCGTGGGTATGGACTCGATCTCATCGGTTCGAAGTCTATCCGATTTTTTCACCCCTTTTATCGTTATTGGCGTTGACTTCGAAAGTATGTCTTCAGTCGCAGCCAAAGCGCACACAAAAAATGCGGTCAAAAACTGAATAATCAAATGAAAAACAAAAATAAAAAAAACTATTATAAAAAGCAAAACCAAATCCAATAAAAAGCAATAAAACATAATATAAAATAAAAATATTAAATATAACTAACAATTAACTGCATTTTCCATCCGATCCTTATTACTAATTAAAATATTTTATAAACTGTTAAACAGTTTTATTCTCTGAAAAGTAAAAATAAAAAAAAGTAGAAAAATAATTATCGAAAAACAAAACGTGAATTAAAACACAGATTAATAAAAACTTTTTTATTTTTACTTAAACTATAATCAGTTGCACAGCCTTTATGTCCTGAAGAAAAGTAAGCTTTTACTAGATTTAGATATTCCAGTCATGAGAAGCGCTAAACATAATTGATTAATGTGTGCATCCGATCGACTGATCAGCACTGATAGGAAAGTAATGTTTGACACAATCTTTTATAAAAATCAGAGACAAATAGTAAAAGTAAATCACTTTCTATACTGAAGGCGAAACTGAACATTGAATTTAACTATAATTTCGTTTTTCTATCCATTATATGAATCACTATTCAAATGCCTTTTGTGTATATCTATACGACGAGAAAAAACAAGTTTTTTACAATGGTATCTGTGCTCATCAATATCCCAGTCCAATGGATAGGTAACACTAAAAAAAGTGGGAGAAATACTGAAGAGAATAAAAATTATTCATAAAAAAGGAAATATTTTTTCTCGCATTAAATACATAGAAAATTAAGTGAAAGCTATTTATTATGAATTGTTTTCAATAATTATCGTCAATAAACTGCACCCGAATATCGTATAACTATAATTAAATTAAGGAATGCTAATTTTAAGGCAACAGAGCTCATTTATGCCGGCTTGCATAATTTTTTCACACGATGCATTCATTTACATCTTAATCAAGATAATAATTATAGTCTATTCTTATTCTTGTTTATTATAATGAGGTTCGACTGTAAAGGCAATGCCGGGGCTTATAATAGTCCACAACTTGAGGCGAAAGAAGGTCTCGAAGATTATATACCTATCTATCCATACGTTATTTTTTAATTAATTGACTGTATAGTGGAGATGCGCAAGGGTGAAAGAAATAAAAGTGAATAGGGGAGTTTGAAATAATAAATGTATTCGGGGAGAAAATTGTGATGAAAATAATAATTTTTAAGATTTTGACGAAGAATCAGGAAATGTAATAAAATATGCCCAGCTTAATTTTTTTTATCATAATTAGCCATGTTAATATTTATATAGTGGTGCTTTATCATCAATCTAATTGTTTGTGAGGGAATGCATCAAGCTAATAATTCAAAAGATAATTTTATGAATTAATAAGTGCTGATGGTGGCTTTTAATATGCGCTACCTTGAACATCTTCACTTGAGTGAAAGAGGGAGTGAATCCTATACGCAATTGAGGGCATTGTATAGATAGTTAAGTGAATGCAATGAATAACACAGTTACAACTTATAACTTGTAAGCATTCAATAACTTTTTTCTTCCTTTTCTTTCTATTCATTCCTCTTATTCGCAAATATTTTTCTAATAATTTTCAAAACTTTTATTTTCTTTCAAACACACACTGTCTGTATAAACACCGCCTAAACCTTGAAGTGGTTTTCAGTGCTTTTCAGAAACTGTAAGTGAAGTCTAAGAACATAAGTATTAAGTTATGATAATATTTGATAGTAAGCTCAATCTTTTTTAATGTACTGTTTATATCGGATTCACTTGAAATTTATGTGCTGGGAGTGTATGTCTCGTCAATATTCATAATTATTTTTATTATTTTTTCTCTCCTCTACTGAATATATGAATTTTCAATTAGCTCTTTGTTATTGTTTTTCCGTTGTTGTCATTTAAAGTAAAGTAGGTATGCCCAAGTTCTACCATGATCAAGTAGGTATAGGGCGGGTATTTGTGATTTTTTCGATGGCTTCATATATGTAAAGCTCATTTTTTAATTAGAAAATTAGTTTAAGCCTGCTCATGTGATCGCATTGTTGCCATATCGCAAGGTCAACGGGGATGTACTAGTTATTACGAACCCATCCCTGGATTAAAAGGCTGAAAACTAATTATGAATTATGTCTAAAAAGTATCTGTCATGAAATATGTTTCGCTTTAATTTATTTCAATCGCTTTCAATGTTTAATTCCATCAGATATTAGATAAGCATTGCTTCAAATAAATAGTGATTTAATTTGTTTTTTTCGTTTTGTTTTAAAAGTTAATTCATTTTACTCTTTGTTTTTCAATTTCTTTTGACTATAAAGTATCGCATTTGTGATCCGTTATAGTTATGATAATTTCGGGCAAAAAAATAATTTTCTTTCTATTGTTTTGATGCAAATATTTGTAATATAAGTCGAGAGAAAAGAATTGATAAAATGTATAAATATTTTTATTTTTCGATTCAACTATAGATAATTAGCGAAGATTTGTGTGCGGTTACATTCTTGCTCATAGGTGGGTGACATCAATAATGATGATAAAAATGAGAAAAAAATGTTAATATAATTGAAAATCACATAAATTAAGGATTAATTAGAAAATTAATTGTCTGAATGTCTGACTCCTTATTAACGATTGTTTACATAAGCTATGAATCATTGCTAATGAATACGGATTTAGAAGAATATTAAAGAATAGCTTAAAATAGATTTTTATGTAATTTTGATTATGAAATAACTGTGTGTTTAATGAATTATTTATTTCGATTAAGAAAAAAGTTTTTCATTAAAAATATTCTTTTTTTTGTGGATAAACAGACACATAATTCAATATGCATTTCACAAAAAGGCATGGATGCAATTAATTTGAAAAATTCTTCACAGATTAAATCATGAAAACTCATATTGTTTTATAGCACTAATAGAGTAATGAGTTTTTATGCAATTATATATAAAAAATACTAAAACAAAAACGAAAGAATTGAATGAGAAGTTGCAATAAATGATCTGTACATAAATGAAATAATTGTTATCATGTCTTAAAATAAATTTGGAGACAAACTCAAGGATGAAATTTTCAACCATTCGGCGCCAATCGTATGGAATGTATATATTTTTGGCCTTTTCTAACAAATAGTATCATAAAATACAATCCATCACTATATGGTTTAAACATTGATCATCCCATCAATCAATCTTGGTTAATAATCAATATAAACCACTTCAAAATAATTGCCTTGTTAATGTTCACGAATGATCAATTAATATTGTTTGATGCTTTTAGTATAGTCCTGATGGTCTGCATTATTTCAAAATTGTCAAAATGTAGTGGTATTTGATTTGAGCTTTAATTTTGAATTTTATAAAATCCTATTTTTTCTAACAAACTGTAGATTTTATTCATTAATATTTTCCAAATAAATTGATATTTTTTCAGACAATATTCTTGGTATAAATGCAATGCGATTTTTATTACTATATAAGGCTATTCTGAATATTCGGCTCATTTTTATGCATATTTAAGATAATTCTTATTAAATGTATAATTAATAATGTGATCTAGGCGTAGCTCAATTTTGTGTATTTTGTCTATAACAGTGAAAAAAATTTTCAATTCATTCAATATGACATAAAAGCTATACTGAATCTGAACAATATTAGCCCAGGCTATTAAATATTTCAATGAAATAAATAATTTTTTCTCAATTTAATGATAATGTATGTCCGCCTACACGACCAGAATTGCATTATTAAATGTTTTCGTGTCTGTAATGATTGCAAATTAATTGATTTAAATCCTATTAAAGCAAAAAAATATAAAATTCTGAGTAAAATATTTGATCTGAAGTAATATCTATTTATTCAACACATTATTAAACGATGTTGTCATGAGTTAAGCCAATTTACGCCTTTAGTATTCAGTCAGACTTATTCGACAGACAAGAATATATTTACCCAAAGAATAATGAATTTATTTTTGACATTAAAATATTCATACAGTTATTGTGGGCGTATTTTTCATTATTTATAGAGACAGTTCATTTAAAAGCTTTATTTTTGGTTATTTTTGTTTTATAGGCTTAAACTGTAACTAAATATATTAGTAATAATTTGACTTCACTCACTTTTTAAAAATGAATAATAGGTTCCATTTAATGCTGAAATGTTCATGGATAAAATTGTAAATCATTATTTATTTTCAATTTAATCAAAAACTAATTGAAATAATTTTATAGAAAAAATATTAAAATTTTATTTAATTATAATTATGGTTTACGTTACTAAAAATGAACAAGTATCATGCCTATCCAGGTATAATATTTTCCATTCAAAAACTTTTATAAATAAAAAACACATTTTATTTTGTATTAAAATTATTTTTTATTAATAATAAAAATGTTTTATTGAAATTCATATTCAATTAAAATGTTTAAGAATTTAATGACAAGTTTGAGACTACATGTCAGTCGACTCAACGCTAACATCAATCAGATCTTTGTTTTCATTTTCAACACCATTTTGTTGAGCTTCAGATTGAACCTTGTTGAATTTATTCTTCAGCTCTGAGACCACATTATTATACATATTGCAGGGCATCTCCTCTTTGCTGTTCTCTATGATCACAATGTCGTTCACTTCAATGACCGTATTCTCCGACACAACGGATGAGTCTTCAGTTTTGTCATCGCATTCCTCCTCCACTAATATCTTGTACTCTTTCGCACACCTTTTGACTCCATTTTCATCCAGCTTCTGGTCATCAATAATGATCTTGTCTGTTTCTCTCGTACAGAAAGGACAAATGCATTGACGTGAGACAACAACTTTTGGTTTTGTGTACTGTAAACAAAAATGTATTTATTTATAAAATTTGTACAAAAATTCTTTATAGAAATATTGGACTATATGGTGGCCTCGTTTTTCAAAATAGCCAACATACTTCTTATCATAAAGTTTTTAATCAATAATATTCATGTACAATTACAACTACCTAGTCTGTAAAAATAAATGTCGACTTTTGAAATATATAACCAAGCTTAAAATTCATTATTCTATTGTTGTCTCATATATCAATAATTGTCAAATATTTTTCGGTATAATTGTAGAGTCACATTATAGGAGCAAGCTTATTCTTTCAGACAATATTTTAGTTGTACAAGGTAAAATCTTTTTGGTTTCCTGTCTCAATAGATACTTATAGTAAATATGAGCCGGATATGTCAAAGCTATCTCAAGGTCGACAAAAGAAACGCCGAATATTTGAGAATTTTTAGAAAATATATTCAATGAATCATTTGAACCTGCTCAAGCATCTGATCCATTTGCTCGATGGCCTCTTTCTCATTGACATTGTTAGCAGAGTTTCTCATAGTGTAGACAACGCTTTCGCCGATTGGTATGAATTGTTTGTCGAAATCGCAGTTAAACGACCATAAGATCAGTTTCAATAGCAGTACTAATAATGAGAATATTCCAAAACCGGCCAAAATATATACTAAATATTGCATTGTTTCAAAAATACAGACTTTTTGAACAATAGATATGAAGTAAAAAAAATATGAAAATATTATTTCGCAGACATTTTAAAATAGTTGACTGAATGACTAAAAGCAAAGAAATTTTAATCTGATTTTCATAATATAAACATTGAATGAATTCTTGTTTAGAAATATTTTTTATCTTAATTGCAATGTTTTTTCGGTTGATATAAATAATTATAAATAAATGAAAAATCAAAAAACTTATCTTTTATGTGAAAGATCAGATTTATAATTATAACTAATTATATTTAATTAAAATGTGAATATGCTCTCGATCATTTTGTGACCAATGTTACTGGACTAAACTGTAAATAATTCCTAATATATTAAATTAATTTCTCCAAGCACCATGCACAGTTCTTATTGGCATAGAAATGGTAGAGCTTGTAACTAAGACATGTAAAAATTTGATCTAGTACAAATATACGTGCTAGTTTTACTACAAATCAAATTTTAATCTGAGATAATTATTTTGACCTGTACTAATTATACATATTTTAACTATTTATATGTCCAAGCTAGTACTACAGTAGTTATACAGAGTGATGCTACTATTGTTAGATGTTAAGGTTGATTCTACTTGTGCTAGTTGTTCTAGTTTTCTCTTTTAAGACAGGACATAATTATTTCAATTATAAGAACAAGAATAGCAATAATAGCGGCGAACAGTGATAGACCCATAATATCCCGAAACACTTCAAAGAACTCAATAGTTTTGTGCGAATCATATTCTGTAGATATTATATCGAGACTAATATTCTTTTCAATCTACTGCATATAAATGAACAAGGTGTCTATGTAATATATTATAGATTGCATCCTGGTGAATATTCAGGCCAATCTCGAATTTCTGTCTCTTTTTAAAAATAGTTTCAATAAAGAAATTGAAAAATAAAATGAATTTGAAATGAAAACTAACATTAAAATGATTTCACGGCTGAAATGTGCTGTTTAGTGACATAAATATCACTCGAATTGAAGAATAATTGAATGTAAGGTAAACTGGAATATAATGTATTTTATTTGAGTTCAACCAAGCTTACATAAAGTTTATCAATAAATTGTAACAAATATGTTCATACCTAGGATTGACCCTAGGGTTGATTTACAATAAGATCTCATTTATTTTTGAATTTGACAATAGCTTTAGTTTTAGACTTTTTAGACAAATAAATAA
>JAQIWA010003220.1:0-10990 GCA_034693305.1 Eueremaeus valkanovi | reverse complement strand
TAACGATTCTGGAGTTAGCCTCAAAAGTGTTCACTTGAATACTGAGATTCTGACTCTACTTATATTCTTATCAATTAATAACCAATAAAGTTGATTATGTGCCACAAACTCGAGTAGTTTACTAAATCGCAGCGCCCGGCGCATTGCATTTGGGGGCTCGTCCGGGATTCGGTTAAAAAGGTGTAACCGTACGAACTTTGAACTGGACACTTGCCATTGTCCTGTAGTGCCCTCGACCTCTGCCGACACTTGGATCTGGACAGCATATAGACTTTGTGACGCCCGTGCAACTCCAGCAACTATACGAATCACCTCTGTGGACGCTCCAGCACCGGTAGAAGTTGCCCACAAGTCATCCGTTAGTGAGGACGCCGTTAGTCGAAGTGTGGTCGCCCTTACCCTTTGCCGGAGACTTGGACAGCGGACAGTGGAAGCCAGCCCTATCAAGGTAACGTACATACAACCTGTCGGCGGTCGGCACGCTATTGGAGTGTGTTTCCGAACCAGTCGACCCGAATCCGTCTCACCCCATCGCGTGTGACCGTTCGTTGCGATTGTTACGCACATCAACCTTAAGGTCAGATTGTTTTTGTACTAATACCTAGACATCGAGTTCACTACAGCTATTGTTGCTATCATTTATATTATTGCTATAAATAAAAAACCAATTAAATAAATCTAACGAAATCAAAGCAAAGCAGCGCTTTGCGCTAACCATTGTCAAATGGTACAACCGGCTCCTATAACGGAAGCAGGTATGCGCAGGGTATTTAACGATGTCCTGTCCGGTCAGTTAGGTGCGACCGGTAAGCTTGAAAGATATGATGGAGAGATTAGCTCCCGTTGTATCGATTGGATTAATGACTTCGAGGAAGTCACCCGAATCAAAGGTTGGACAGACGCGAATAGAGTAGAACGGTTTGGTGGTTCATTGGACAGAGATGCCAAGAACTGGTACAAACTCTATGTACAGCGCACACAGCCGCCAATCAATGATTGGAATGTTTTGAAAAACCTATTTACTCAATACCATTTACCCAAAGACAGAGACAGTGCTATTAGGGAGGAAATGAAAAACCGAAAGCAGAGACCCTTAGAAGACGTAACAAAATATATAACTCATAAACATTTGTTATGTATAGAAGTCAATGATCAGATGCCTTTTGATGAGATAAAACAAAATATTATGGAAGGAATTTTGCCCCAAATTAAGGCCACGTTAGCCCATAAGGAAAACCCGAATATAGATAGACTTATGGAAAACGCTAAAAACATCGAAGAAGGCATCCGATGTCTACCCATAACTCCTGTTAATGAAGAGATTAAGGAAAGACTGGAAAAGAACGAAAAGGGTTTTACCACTTTGTGCGAGACAATGAAACAATTAATGGCTAAGCTTCCTACGATAGAAGACAATGAACCGCGCAGACCAAGAGAGCGATCTCGAGGTCGTTATGTCAATAATTCGAATAGTGATTACTCGCGCGATAGGGACAATTCTCGCAATAGAGACTATTCACGAAATAGGGACTATTCTCGCAACAGAGACTATTCTCGCGATAGGGATTACTCCCGAGATCGAGACTATGACCGAAACAGAGGAGACAGAAATAGGGGTCAGAATAACGACCGCTATAGAAATCAAAGTAATGATAGCTATAGAAATCAAAGTAATGACCGATATAGAGACCAAAGCCGAGAGCGCCGAAGCCAATCAAATGATAGGTATAACGGTAACAGAGATTACCAGCGAAATAACAATGAGCGCAATTCGAATAGAGAGCGATCGCAAACTCCTGACCGAAAAGTCGACTTCGACTTAGCCCGAAAAATGGGTAATACACGTAATCTTGAAGGAGAACCGCTTTGCTTTAATTGTAATAAACCTGGCCATCATAGCCAGTATTGTCCGAAAAAATTGAGCGCTAAAACACCACCTAATAAGAGGAAAGCATTCTTTGTCTCGAATGAGGAAAGTAGTGATAGCGAAGTTGGTCTTATATATCAAAATGTCATTATTAAAGACAAGAATATTCCTGCAGTTATCGATAGTGGATCAGTGTTGAGCCTTATTGAGGCCAAACTTGTGAAAACCCTGAATCTACCGATAACCCCGTATACAGGAAGAGGCATTAAAGCCGTAAACGGCTCAAAAGTCGAATTCATAGGAGAAGTCAACCCAGATATCATTGTTACTATAAATAATGATATTAAAAAAGTGAATTTTAGACTAGCAGTCGTAGAAGACTTTGACTTTGAGTTACTACTTGGCTTAGATTTCATGAGAAAGGCAGGCATTGTCATTGACTGCCAGACAGATGCCATAAATTTCACACAAAACGAAGGCATAGAGAAAAGCAATAAAATGCTTAATTGCCTACATCTGTCAAATAGTGTTAGCTTAGGCCCAAAGGAGAGCTATTTTGTTAAAGTCGTAACTAATGCTAAAAAAGAGAATAAGAATTTTTGTGCTCTGATAAGAACTAACGCTAAAGCCTTCAAAAGAAATAAAATCTATGTCAAAGCAAAGGAAGTCCAGTTCGTGGACTCGACGGCTTATGTTCCTATAAAGAACTGCAGTAATCAGAATAAATTTTTAAACTGCGGATCAATTGTCGCAGATTTTGAAGCGACTAAACTGTTTGAAAAGCCGAGAAAATACGACAAAATATTCGCTGCGTTTCCAACACTAAAGTCTGATAACAAGCGCTCTAAAGATTGCGATATTTTAAGCAACACATCTGAAACTGATATCTCAGACTTGTGTACTATCTGTCTGTCTGACAGCCATAAAACTGAGAATTGCCCGCAAAAGCAGTTATGGTATACAAACCACTGCTTCCGACAGAGAACAGACTCACAGATGCGAACAATAAATAATACAAAAGGTTTAGAAAAAGTAAATAAAGACGACTCAATGAGAGAACAGAACATTTTTGCAGACTTTGAGGGAAAAATAAACTATAACTCAGAACTGACTGACCAACAGCTCGATCAGTTGCACTCATTACTAGCAGAATTCAGAAATCTGTTCGCTTTCGACAATAAAAATATAGGCGAGTGTAGTGTAGTTGAGTTCACTTTAGATACAGGAAATTCTTTGCCTATAAAACAGAATCCTTACCGATATTCAGCTTCACAGCGCGAAGAGATCAATAGACAGATCAACAAATGGATAGAGGCAGGCATTGTCGAACCTTGCCGTAGTGCTTGGGGTCAACCAGTAGTACTGGTAAAGAAAAAATCTATTGACGACAGCGGTAACCCAGAAATGCGTTTGTGTGTAGACTTACGTAAAGTTAACACAATAACAAAGAAAGATATTTATCCTTTGCCAGCTGTCAGGGACCTTTTAGACGCTCTAAACGGTTCTGTATTCTTCACTATTCTAGACGAGAATTCAGGTTTCTTTCAGATAAAAGTTGCCGACAGAGATCAGGAAAAGCTTGCTTTTATAACACAGGACGGCTTATACAAGTTCAAAAGGATGCCTTTCGGGACTTGTAACGGTCCGGCAGCATACCAGCGCTTAATGGACCATGTGCTCAGTGGTCTCAAATGGAATGCATGTGTTGTTTATTTGGACGACACATTAGTTATCGGCAAAAGTTTCGAAAACCATTTACAAAATTTACGACTTGTCTTGACTCGAATACAAGAGTCGGGGCTAACGCTTAATCCAAAAAAATGCTTTTTCTGTCAGACATCTGTTCAGTTCTTAGGCCATATAGTGGACGCCAACGGTATTTCTACTGATCCTGAAAAAATAAGAGCAATAACAGACTTTCCCAGACCTCAGAATATCACAGATGTCCGTAGCTTTATAGGCCTTTCCAGCTATTATAGAACATTTTGCTTCCATTATGCACACATAGCCGAACCCCTCACTTCTTTGAATAAAAAAGTAGTGGGCTTTGGATGGGCTGAACCACAAGAAAATGCGTTCAATAGAATCAAACAAATGCTTTGCGATTCGCCAACACTTGTGCATTTTGACAATAAATTGCCAATAGAAGTCAGATGTGACGGCAGCTTTATAGGAATTGGGTCAATTTTATT
Source organism: Eueremaeus valkanovi (assembly GCA_034693305.1). Classification (NCBI taxonomy): domain Eukaryota; kingdom Metazoa; phylum Arthropoda; class Arachnida; order Sarcoptiformes; family Eremaeidae; genus Eueremaeus; species Eueremaeus valkanovi. Next base: position 6,931 of record JAQIWA010003220.1, on the reverse strand, counting down.
GCACAAAATAAAAGACAAATATCATGTCGTGCGCTACGACAGCAGATTGTTGAGCAAAGCGGAGAAAAACTATACAATCAGTGAAATCGAATGCCTAGCGATAGTTCACGCAACGGTCAAATGCCAGCAGTATTTACTGGGTGTTCACTTTACAATTGTCACTGATCATATGTCACTCAAATGGTTGTCTACTAAACCTGACCTTTCCCCCCGTCTTATCCGTTGGGGATTACATCTACAAAAATATGATTTCGATATTGTATATAAAAGTGGTCGTAAGCACAGAGATGTTGACTCACTTTCGCGCTACCCTGTAGGTCAGCCCGAACCTATAGAAGATAATATTGAGAGGCACTGCCTAGCCATGGCCTCCACTAACACTAACATAATGAGTGATTTTATTCCACGTAATACTGAACTAATTAATAAACAAAAGACAGACAATTATCTTAAAGACATTTATATTAATGTCGAAAAACTGATCAGTACAGGAAAAGGAGATAAAAAGGGTTTATTAGAGAAATTTACTATAGAGAACGAGATCCTATTCAAAAAGACCAGACATAATAAACAGAATATTCTGACTATTTGTGTCCCTAAAACACTTGTACTGCAAATACTGTTCGCATACCATGACTCAGTATTTGGTGGGTCACACCTAGGTGTCCTCAAAACTTACGATAAGATCGCCAAAAGATATAACTGGCCTGGAATGAAAACCGATATTTTAGATTATGTCCGCTCCTGTAATGACTGCCAAACAAAAAAGTTACCACTTGTACCTAAAGCAGGCCTTATGGTTCCTATACATGTTATGAATCCATTTGATACAGTAGGTATCGATTTCTTAGGCCCGTTCCCGAAGAGCACCTCGGGGAATAAGTATATTATAGCATCAACCGATTACTTCACCCGCTGGGCTGAAGCCCGTGCCATTCCCGCCGCAACCAAAGAGTTTGCCGCAGATTTCTTTATCGAACAGATAGTGACCAAGCATGGCTGTCCTAAAGTATTACTATCTGATCGTGGAGTTCAATTCAGAGCTCTATTCAGTCAATTACTATATGAACGAATTGGTACTAAACACGTCACCACTACCTCATACCATCCGGCATGCAACGGCATGGTAGAAAAGTTCAACGGGACATTAGCTAAATCTATTGCCATGTATACTAAAAATACTCAAAAAGACTGGGACTTGTGTTTGCAACCAATTGTATTTTCATATAATACTTCAATTAATCCCAGCACAGGTTATAGTCCGGCCTATCTATTGTACGGAAGAGAACTCTCGCTTCCGGCTGACAGAGCAATGAATGTTCCAAATCTGGGATTCCAATCAACCGAACAGTACTTAATTAATTTAGACCAGAACCTAATTAAAGCCAGAGATATAGCCAGAGAGAATATGAGAAAAGCATCTGAACGTAATAAACAGAATTACGATAAGAACAAGAGAGACATTAAGTACGATATTGGTGACAGTGTTCTCATTCATTTTCCAACCCGTAAAGTAGGCAAATCAGAAAAACTACTGCACCCGTATAAAGGCCCATTCGAAGTGATTGGGGTCAGAGAAAACGGTGTTAATTACGAAATAAAAGGATTCGGTAAGAATAATAAGACGATCATAGACACAGTACATGTGAGCCGAATGAAACCATTCACTAGTAGGGAGAAACTGATTGACAGATTAGAGAGAGAGGCAACTGAAGCAGACGTTAGCTCTTCAGATGAAAGTCTGAATGAAATAGAGATTTATTCGGCAGATAATAGTGAATCTGAAAACAGTGGGTACAAAACAGCAGACAGTGAACTGACCGAGGTATATAATTATGAGGACGCTTTAGATAGCATGGCTAAAGCAAATATACCACAAATACCTCAAACACCAATAGCTCAGCCTACTGTGGCTTCTCCACCGAAATCACCGATTATTATGCCAGACCTCACTCAGACTGGAAGTTCAATTCCTTTAAGGCGATCAGAACGTGTCAGACGTCCGAGAAAATTGTTTGATCTCTTAACTTTCGCATTGGTACTATGCCTTACCTCAAACATCGAATGCTCACTCGAACGAGTAAGTCCAGTAGTTTGGCGTAGAGCTGATACTCCGGTTATAACAGGAATAAACCGTATCATATTATCAGCCAAATATGAATCACCCTGTATAGTCTTCGAAGATGAATTCTTTGCTGGGTTCAAACCTACCGAATTACGCACCTGGTGCGAGAGTGAATTCAATGAGAATTTTATTCAAAGCTTATTAAAATTCTGTAAAACGCCAAATGAGAGCTTCAACAGTCAAGTGTTTCTTAATCGAGAGAAAAGATTAGCCATTCTTGCGATAGGAATTATATCAGTAATAACTATAGCTGTAGCAGCAACTATCGGGGTCATTTCTAAATCAATTGTTAAAATCAATGACAACAAAGAATCTCTAGACGTCTTGAAGCAAAGACAAGAGGAAATGATCCAGAAATTAGCTAATTTAGAGACAAATCAAAAGCGTATAAAAGAGATACTAAACCTATTGCAGACAGAGGTCTCGGGTATTCATAAGGAGTTGGATACTGTTTCCGCGTCACTCGTATTAATGCAGAATAACTTCCCACAGGTTATGATATATGTCTCAAATATTGCAACCAGACTAATGCTAACAAAGGATAGATTAACCGATATAGCACGCAATTGGAAACAAGGCGTAGCCGATCATAAAATACTGGATATTTTTAATATTACATTACCGTGTGCTCCGAACTGCCCATTCAGTCTCGCAGAGCCGCGTGAATGCGTTTTCGACATCGAACGCAAATTAGTTAATATAATGATCGATGCAAAACAGATCAAGCCCAGTATCAAAGCCTTAGATGCGGACCCCTTCACCCTATTTACCCGCAAAAATAACAGCACCAGAATATGTAGTGTCAAGTACATTGGACCAAAACGGGTCCTGTATTACGATAAGAAAGACTGTGTCATGCCTCTGCCCACCATCTCAGCTATCTATGATAATATAGCACTGGCACCTAATTTCGAGACCTGTGAGAATAGCTTACCTGATAACCTCACGGCCAAGTATTGGAAATCAGAGGGTTGTGAAGAAAAGCATACTATCCTCGAGGATGACATTGTCCAGATTAAAAATGTGGGACAAATGAATTACATTTATTGCGAAACATTTAAAATCGAAATCTATAATAGAAAAATAGATTGTCCTCCCTATGTTTTTGGTATTCCCTCTACAGTATCTTTCAAAATCGGTACATTAGCCTATAATTCCCAACAACTCAAATATTCAGGTACCATCACATTTGCACACTCATTATCTCATAGAGTAAATGCATACTTAATGCCTTCAATGCATGACTTTGATTTCGAGACAGTGTCGTCCGAAATCAACGAGGGGATAAATTCAATCAATGATAACTACAAACAGATGACCGATATTAACTGGACTACTATTAGACCAATGGATTATATACTGATAATTATTTTTATTGGCATATTATTCTGTTGCGTATATTTGAAATTCTGTAAGAATTATAGAATATTCAAAGTTAAGAACAGAAATATAGAATCAGACGATAGCCCAGAATCTATTGAATTGACTTCACCCGAAAATAGTCCAGGTAGTTCTAAGAGATGTACGACAAAAATAATCAAAAACAAAAAGGTAAAACTTTTGTCACATCCGTTAGTTTTGGCCACAATTTTGCTCTTAGTTTACCCACCAGTTGAATGTAAGTCAAAAAACAAGACAACAATAATTAAGATCAAATACGATAATCCCTGTTATCAACTGACTAACACATCTAATACAGAGTTCAATTGGTGTAATGAAATCTATTTCGAATACTTCCTAAAAGAAGTCAACAAATTCTGTAAGATTCCGGATAATATTCTTTTGTACGAAAGGTCATTATTCGTGAAAGAAAAGAGGAATAAGAGGGATATAGAAAGCCAGATAAGGGAACAGAATGAGGATTTCATCGCTAAGTCTTATACACAGAATATTGTAGAACAATCCAATAACAAGCTGGCTATTGCCACTCTTACGTCACAAATGATTACAGTTCGAAACCTAGTTAAGACCATTGGTCACAAATGGGGTAAAAATCAAATCGACATTAATTTGGCCGATTCCCCATTTATTGCCGTAAGTCTGCCGAACAGCAGACCTCCAGAAGATTTCGAACCTATATTCTGTTTGCATGACAAGTCATGTAAAGAGATATTCCTTATAATAGGAATGAGAAGCAGAAAACTCTTCAGAGATATCAAAGATGTGAATAACTTTGAAGAATTGCTTATCATTTCTATAATCACACTATTAATCTATTCTTTATTCCTAACATACAAAGGAATAAAGAATAATAAATCAAAACCAAGAATAGCCCATTTGTATCAGAATTCTTGAATTCAATAAAAATGGAATATTCTATAAAAATGGCACTTTTTATAATCAATTAATCAATAATTAATATTATTTTTAGTTTTAATTTACTCAATTATGATTAATTTTATCATTTTTACAATAATTATAATATTCAAAACCAATATAAACAGTATAATCGGATATTAAGGGAATATAAGCAAAAATCTGGAAAAATGCAAAATTTTCAAAATTTGATAAAAATTATTTCTAGGTTAGTCCAATAAAAGTTATTATAGCCAAAATATACTTTAATAACTATAGTTTCAAATAAGCAAGTTAACCAAAAAATTCTATCATGAACAATTGGTGTAATTCAACAAAAACCAATTTTTGACCTAATTTTCACATATATTGCAAATTTTCAAAACAATTTAAAAATTATTTTTAGTGCAGTCCAATAAAAGTTAACTATACTGTAACATTAAGCTTTTATATAAGTTCCAATTTAGCAAGATAAATCAAAAATTCTATCATGAACAACTTGCTTAATTTAACAAAAACCAATATTTTTCAGATTTTTAATATATTTTTTCTTCATTTCCTATATTAATAATGGATTTCAATAGAAATTTATGCAAACATTTATTAATCTTATAATCAATTTATTCAATATTTATATTTTAATCACAAATTTATTGATTATTTTTCAATATTTTAATCAATTCACTAATTATTTCAATGAAAATACAACAAAAAGAGTGAATTAATGCAAACAAACAAAACAATTATTTTCTTGATTTTGTGTCCAACCAATCAAATTGTCGGAGAAAACGGACGTCATTTAAAGCACTGGAGACGAAACTAACGCAATCGCGTAGACAAGACATCCCTCCAGGCTTATCACCGCTGGTCAACTTAATGACAGAACCTTTGCTCATCTGGTTCTTGACTCTCACTGCTATGTCATGAGTCGTTGTCTTCGCATTGAATGGATCGTATAATAGAACTACAAAACAAAAAAAATCATTAAAATCATTAAAAAAGCTTAAATTGTAATGAATTACACTCTCTATCGCCACCAGAGTTGAGAACAATAAGAACTCTGCAGTGAATGTCAGAGCCCTCTCTCGAGTGCAGCAATCCTCTGGACAAGACAGTCAGAGCCACTACACCTCTCCGTGTGCTGAGAATTGCACCGAACTCTCTGGCAATGTCGACGACAGAGTTGGTGTAAAATCCCGAATAACGCGAGTTTCGCCGGACAAATGTCTTCAGCTCAGCCGACTTTTTCATTGGGTGGCCAAGCACTTTGCCATAGAACTGAAGTTCAGTTCCGATGCCATTCCACTTGGAGTACAAGTCCCTAACGAAGTCTATCTCGTGGCGATAGACAGCATCTGGATCTTCTTTAGGACTGAAATGAAAAATACATTAATTTCATTGAATTTAAGCCAATTTTGATTACAAACCCATAAAACCCAAAATATCGACAAAACTTGTCTTCTGAGACAAATCGACGAAAGATCTGATTCGCCAACTCTTCCAAAGGATTGGCCGACACAGCTATGTCGTCCGGATTGGTCAGACCTGCGATGGCCGCAAAGGTCAGCGCTCTTTTGCCTTCTTTGGCCGCAACCGTTCCTCTCCTGGCCGTATCCTTGGCCGTGGCGCCGACATCAGTATTAATGGCCCTGCCAGCGAACTCTCGAAGTGCCCAACAGTGTTCCACGTGCTCTATGGGCTCCAGAGTGTTGTACTCCGGACCCCAACCCTTCCACTGCACCGCAAACCGCAACTGCCCGGTCTCAGTGTCCTTCTCCCAGTCATAGATGTATTTGACCTCGTATTCATCGTATCCGTCAACCTTACGTGGACCGGGACGTACTGTCGACCCATACGGGTTCTCGTGAGTAGCCCGACTCACCCTGGGCGTCTCCCTACCCGAGTCCCTCAGCTTTCGATTGACCGGAACAACGAATCCTAAACATAAAAAATTCAATTATTTTCATATAATTTTCAGAAAAAAATGAATAAATTAATTGTGTTTTACCTGATTTTATTCGGTCCTCCACTGGTATCGTCAAATCCAATCTGGGTCTACTCATTTTTCGATTATTATTATTATTATAACAATTATTTCAATTCAATTCAATTAATATTTTATTGTTTTTATTACAAACGTATTGTAAACAAAGTTTAAATACTGTGCAAAACAACACATGTATAACATGTGACGTATGTCACGCTATGCATCCATACATTACGTTTAGTATTTTATTCATAACTTTTTTATATTTACAATAAATTACAACCAAATCATTTGTACGCTCGGGACGAGCTCTACCAACGAGGGGATAATTGTAAGGTATTTCCCTTAAGAACCTTTGCCTAACCTTAGAGCCAAACCCTCATCCCATCCCTAGAGGCAGTCCAAACGGTTTGGTTAGCTTTAAAAACACTTGTATTAACACAGTTGTAACGATTCTGGAGTTAGCCTCAAAAGTGTTCACTTGAATACTGAGATTCTGACTCTACTTATATTCTTATCAATTA
>JAQIWA010003219.1:0-10990 GCA_034693305.1 Eueremaeus valkanovi | reverse complement strand
ATTTTCGACTTTAAACGCCATTTTTCGCCCATTTTGGCGGCCATCTTGTTTTCAAAATACCCCCCCTAATACCCCCCCTAGGTTTTGAGCCAAAAGACCGCCATTTTACCCCCCTCTATACCCCCTGACTCGGCCGACCTTGCACATCCCTACAATAAACAGTGTGATTGTTACTCCAAATTACTGAGACATAGAGTGACGATATCGTCAAAATCACATTCGCATTACTAAACATTAGCACTGAACGAACAGAAGGTTATTTTTTCTGTTAATCTTTAATCTTTAATCTTACGAAATGAGTTCAAACATAAAGTATACTTATATTAAAAATAGGTGTAGAATAGTTTCAATGAGTAAAGTTAAGAGAAGACAGTGTTTGACAACTAATATTTAGTTAAGTTTTGTATAATGAATATATTGGTCATTATATCTCTGAATGCATTTTAGAAGTTCTTTACTGTACTTCTGTCTCAATCTTCTGCTTTTCTCATGACTCAAACATAACGTCAAGCAATGAGATGCATCCCTATCTGACTAAGTCTTTCGCTACTCCAAATCATAAGCTATTGGAAACAAAAAATTAAGTCGAATTAACGTGCTTGTATACTCACTTATGTTCAATATAACAGATATTGTTGACCAATTTAAAAATTATAAAAATTTTTACAACAAACGGTTACAACAAAAATTATGGTGGACGGACGGACGGACGAATACAATCTCAGGAACATAAGTGAGTATACTCGCTAACAACCGTCCGTCCACCATAATTTTTGTTGTAACCGTTTGTTGTAAAAATTTTTATAATTTTTAAATAATTCAACAATATCTGTTATTGTTAGTACAGCCATACTATAAGCATATTATAGTTTTGAATACCAATTCCAATGATCTTCTAAAGGTTCTATTGTCAAGATCCAAAGTATAATCGCTGGTAATAAGTTATGAGTTGATTAATGGAATCAAAGCGTATTCTTGTTTCGACTTTTAGTTCAGGATTAATCCATAGTAACATTGATTTCTGAAAGAGTTTCTGAAAGAGCATAAACTTATTCTTAACCATAGAAGATATCTCCAATGAAGATGACTTCATAATGCTAACTTAAAGACTAACCCGGAATACGGTTTGATTCCATAACTCAGCTCTAGTCTGAATTGGTCAACAATTAAAACCATGTGCGCGCCTTTTTATTCACTAAAACCCCGGTTTTTGGTAATAACGTTGGTGCTTGTTAGCGAGTATACGACTGATTAGCACTAGTATTGTTAATTAATAATAATTATTATAAATCTCAGCTCCAGAGACAACTGAAACCAGTGCCAGTGCCAGTGCCAAACTGCCAATACCAATAGCCGTTCTGTTCTTCTGACAACTCAGTGCCAACTGGGCGCGCGGTAACTGTGCGGCGCCGTTGAGACGCTGTAGTCAAAGACGAATAATGATTAGAAGATTGTGATCTGAACTGATCAGACGTATACCACAGTATAGTATAGTATATTATAGTACAGGTAGTACTGCTGTATCTGTGCTGTATCTGTGCTCTACTCTCACTGTCGGACCGATGAGTAGAGTAGAGTGGTCCAAGTGTAGGACCTGGCGCTCTGCTCTGCTCTGGCAGTGCGTGCTCAACAGTCACGACTCTCTCGCTCTCCAGTTCTGCTGTAATGGTTGTCACGACTTCTCCCACAAGTGATGATCACATGCTATCAGTTAACTAAACAATACGCGCACACAATCATACTCTACTGTACTGTACTGTACTCTACTGTAGTAATACTCTGTACTCTCTGTACTCTGTCTACTGTATCACTGCATCTCTCGCTCGCTCTCTCTCTCCGGCAACCATATCATTAGTCTCTCTGTTGTGGGCGAACACAACAATTGTGTGGAGACTTCCGTCGCGCGAAACTCCGATAATCACAGACTCAATAATGGGTTAGAGAGCGAGCGAAAGAGGAGAGCGTTTAGTAGTGTTTGTGAAACCAATTCTTGACTTCTGTCTACAAATCAATGCACAGTCAAACAGTCAAGAGCAAAGACTCAGAACTCTTTCTGTGTGTTTTTCATTGTACAGTACAAACCATTGCAGAGAATTGAGCGCACAATCAGTCAGTCAATCAATACTATTTTAGCATTCATTCAATAAAATCAGAATTTTTTTCTTAATTTTTTCAATGAAATCTGAAAACAATAAACACGATCACGAATTAAGTTCGCTTCTGCCGCTTCTTGTGCACCGGAACCCCCCGTTCCCCCTGCCTATGATATATGGCTGATTAGTAGTGAAGAAGAGTCTGTGGGCGCCATTCAAAGGCCATTGTGGACACGATTGCTGTTTGTGCGCGCGATACCGAAACGCGCGGTTCCGATGTGGCACTGGGAGGACACGATCACGATATGGCAGTGGTCTGGAGCCGAGATGTGTGCAGAGACTCAGCCATATGCAGACAGAAGAGTCTTGTGTGCAATATACTGCATATACAGTACAGTATTGATTGTGTACACATTCATTACACTATTTTGTGCATGCTTACTTCTACTTCTTTCTCTCTTTCTTTCTTGTTATTGTGCCTTACGGTGAAAGTGCGCGACAGAGAGAGAGAGAGAGAGAGAGAGAGAGAGCGAGCGAACAACAATTATTGCCTTTGCATCCATTAGTGTGTGTTTGCATGTTTGCCAACAAATTAACTGTGCGCAGGGATGAGCACAAGTAGCCGTGGCGGTAGGGATGGCCATTAGCAGATTAGACTACGTAGAAGTGAATACTGTATTGTAGAGTACAGTGCAGTACAGTATTGAGTATTGAGTATTGAAAGCAAAATACTGTCTCTTTGTCTGTCTGTCTGTCTATGTTTGCAATTAAAGTCGTGTCGAGTAAAGCAAAAGAAAAACATTTAGAAGAAGAAGAAATAAATTTAGTCACTGTACTGTACTGTACGAGTGCGCGCGTCCTCTGCGTGCGTGTGTGTGCGCGCAAATGGATTATACTGTAAATGAATAGAGAAAAGAGTTGTTGTTTGAGCAGAAGAAAGAGTTTGTGCCGAACAGAGAGCGAGACAAAGAATAATTAGAGAAGAGTTTTGTTGAGTCTTATAATTGGATTGCATTGTTGGGATGATTGCGCGCTCTGTTTCGGCGCTTTGTTTTGCAAACACTCTTACAGTGATTGTCACTTTGATTATACAGTGCTTTGAACTGGCAGTCCTACAGTGGTACAGTGGAAGAGTGGAACAGTGGTAGAGCACCAGTAGTACTGTTAGTGGTGGTAGTGTAGACCAGAGCAAATGAGCAGTGGTAATCATTTATCAGAACAGAGAGAGAGAGAGAGAGAGAGAGAACCCAATATTAGCAGGCGCAGACGACCAGGCAGTTGTCTATGTGTGTCTTACCGACCGACTGTGTGTGTGTGTAAGAGAGAGAGAGAGAGAGAGAGAGACTGACCTGAGGGCTGGGCAGAGCTACTTGAGCAGTTTAGTTCTCTTCTCTTCTCTTTAATTGCAGGCTTCACAACACAACACAACAGAAGAGAAGAACAGAAACAAAGCGCGAGAGAGACAGAGAGAAACTGAGTTGAGTTGAGTTGAGAAGAGAGATGAGTATTGAAAGCAATGATTAGATCGACAGTTGATTGCAGTTCACGTGAGCTTTGATTTTAGGTTTGTTTCTCGCATTCAATGATTCAATGCTTCCGTTTAAGTATTACTTCTCTCGCTCTAATACTCTAATGCTCTGTAAAATATATTACACTATTATTGCACATACTTTGCACGCGTTTTGCCTATTGTGTGTCGCACTCTGGCATTGACAGTGCGAGCGAGCGAGAGAAAGGTATGCAATGCTAACAGTACTGTACTGTAATGTATTGGCTGCAATCGATGCAATGCTCTTCTCTTGTGTTGTGTGGAATGGGAATGTGCACTCTGCACTGTGTCTCTGTTCTGAGCGCGAGAGACAGAGATAATTATAGCCTTTAATTATTGGTCTGAATTTGGCAAACATTTGGCCAAAAAATACTGTATTTTCAAGAACACAAATCTTACTAGTTAAGTTCAGTTCAGTTGGTTCATCTGTGAGAACAGAGCTGGCTCTTTGCTTTTGCTCTTTGCTCTTTGCTGTGTGTCTTCTGGCTATTCTGGATCTTCTCTTTTGAAGGGATGGTATTCGGCTTCCCATCCCTTGTGGTATTCGGCTGTGGAATGACTGTGGAATGGCTGTGGAATGGCTGTGGTCTCTCTCAGAGCGCAATATGAATAGTGTTTTAGTGGTCTAACAGATAACCCATAATTATTCTCTGAACAGCTCTGGGCCACTACACACTGCACACTGCACTTCAGTACAGTACACTAAGAGTAGGAGAGAGAGAGAGATGCTCTGACCCTTGGCCATCCAGAGAGAGAGAGAGCGAGAGAAGAATAATTGTTGAAGATATTGCTGTTGGGTTGGCTGTTCTGCTCTGTTCTGTTGTGTTGTGCTTTGCATTGGATTTGCATAAGAATTTCATTTCATTTCAAAACTCATGTATAGCAAGAATTAGAATTATTTCAGTATTATTGCAGTGCATGACAACAGACAGACAGACAGACAAGAGATGGCATTCAATCCAATACTGTAGTAGACAGTAGTAGAGTAACATGGTGTTACAGTAATACTGTACTGTACTGTTACACTACTGTAATCTCTTCAACTCTTCTCTTCTCTCGCATTTGACCTTTGCTACAATTTAGAGCACAGGGATTGTCTTGTCTTACTGCATTGCAGCAGCAGCATGATTGTGTGGGAACTGGCACACATAATGTAACTGTGCTATACTGTTCTCTAGTGTAGTGTAGGAGCAATTAATGAAAATATGGTTTTTTCTGAATTTGGGTTAAATATAGGTTTTGTTCTGTAATCTAATCCAATTAAATACTGAGATTCAAATACTCAGTATACACTTTATACAGAATTTCAGACACAGAATCTCAACAAAAGACATACAGTATAACAACATTATGTGTATTGCATTGCAGATGTGAGCAAACAGAGAATTATCTCAATTATTGATACAAAACTCTTCATTCATTCATTCATTCATTCATTCATTCATTCATTCATTCATTCATTCATTCATTCATTCATTTAATTTAATTTAATTTTTAGCAGAAATTCGGTCAAAATCAAAGCCAACCTAATTGTTCTATATTGGGCCCAAGGTCTGAGGGTATGACTTCGGTAATGCCAACTGCCAAACCTCCCTTGGCCATCCCTGCCTTGAAATCAGCAATAATAATTATTATACAGTAAAAGTAATAATGAGCAGAACTAGTCTTTAACATTAGTGCTATTATAGCATTAGAACCAGTTTCTGGTTCATAAAATTCAGTCAACACTCTTTAGGTTTAAATTAATCCAAAGATTATATTTTCAATATTAAGTTTCGGATTAGTATCGATAAAGTGTTAAACTGTTTCAGTTTAACCAGAAACTGGTTCTAATGCTATTATGTTCAAGTACAGTACAGTAAAAGTGAAATACTGTAGAGTATATCTTGTTAATTTTTCATATTCGTGTTTAATCATGATAAAATGTTGAGCCACAAGTTTATGGGTTTCTCGACCACTCGCTTGTCTGTGGAGCGAGAGTATTACATAATTGGCTTCACTCGTACGTACAGACTGTGCACTACAGTACAGTAGAGTACAGTAGAGTAGAGACAGCTTTTTTTTATAGCTTCACATAATTGTGTTTACACTTCCAGAGCTCTGTTAACACTCACAGAGCGAACAAACTGCGAAACATTGAACTCATTTCTTGTCAAATATCAATGAATTAGCAAAACACTGCACCGTATGTTCTCCCTTTCCCTCCCTCTCCTTCTCTCTCTCCTTCTCTCTCTCCTGCTCTCTCCTCCACTGGAGATTTAAACCGACATGCCGGTTTCCGTGCACCACTTGGACAACACTGCGCTGGACTGGAATTGGAACTGGAAGCCGGTGACCATGATGGCCAGGCAGCTATTTTGCACCAGCTGTATATTTCTAGTATTTGAATACTGTTTTTCTCGCGTATGCGAAGTGCGTGCAAACAGTGACAACATTTCTCGAATCAATCATTCACTGCAAGCAGTCATCGATCTCGCGATTAATTACTAATTAATTGATTGTTGTTTTGATTGATATGCCATTCAATGGCTTTCTCTTTCACGTGAGATAATCCGATCCGACGCTAATCTCTCTGTGCGTCCGATCAGAAATGCATATCGGAGCATAGCGAAGGGGACATAGCCCACTGGGGGTGGGGTGAAGTGGGGTGTGGGTAGGGGGTATTTCAAAAATCTTACCTTGACATTGAGCCATTTAAGGCCACTTTTTCGGCAAAACTCACTCATCATCTGAATCGGCACTTATTTGGAGGCATTACATGAGAGATGTGTTTTGAATTGAAGAGACCCCCGCCCCCCACCACTACCTTCACTACCAGTGCTGCACACACACATACACACTGTTTGGGAATTTGCAGTAATTTTTGTTTCTTTTTATGCAATACTTGTTTCTACTTCAAAGACACAGCCATTCATCAAAGGAGAGGAACGGGAGACACGACAGACAGACAGACAGAGAGAGAGAGTGTGTATGTGTGTGTGAGTGCGAGTGAGACAGTCGTGTAATGCGATCATTGTTTTCATTGAGTTCGGGATTATAGCTCTTGCAGTGAGAGAGCGAGCGAGCGAGAGGGGGAGGGGGTGGGGGTGGGGAGAGCGAGAGACTGTGAGCTGAGCAGCACTTCTTCAGAAGTCAACAGAGATGTGCACAGAGAGCACACGAGACACGAGTTCTACTGTGTTGTGCACTGCTGGTGAGCACTATTACAGCACAAGCAGACTGCAGGCTGTGATTGGTCTGACAGAGGAGAAGAGGGCGGAGTCTGTGCTGCGGTGCTGGCAGTGCAGAAGCAGCAGACGAGTAGCCAATTGGCTGTGAGTGACTGCAGCAGCAGCAGCTCGTTCTGTGTGTATGTGCAGCACTGCTACCGCAACAGCACAGCCATAGCGAGAAGGAGCTGCTCCTGCATCGCGCGCGTCAGCTCTCCCTCTGTGTTGCTCTTTAGCCGCACTCTCTCTCTCTCTGTGTGTGTGTGTGTCGGTACAGCACTCTTGGTCTGTGCTTTACTGTGTGCTCGCGCTCTCAACACTGTATTAGTTCTGAAGAAATACTTGTTTTGAAGTTTGAATTCAGAGTTTCAGTCAGTTCTTCAGCAGACGACTCAAGAATTGAATTGAAGAAGAAGTGCGACAAGAAGTCTGTGACCACAACAACAACAACCAGATCTTCTGTGGTGTCAATACAATGACCACATCGGACAACAGTTCCAGTTCTGGTGAGTGACACACATATACATAGTGTAGTGTATAATATGATTACAGTATTAGATGCAAAAACTCTGAGTCGCAAAGTACTCTACTCTCTGCTGTGCTGTCTGTCTGTCTGTGCTGTTGCCCAGAGATGTTCTGTGAGTTGAGTTCTGTTCAGAGAGTTATGTCTAATGAACTAAATGAATGAGAGATAAGTATTAATAGAGAAATAATGAAATGACTGAAAGAAAGCAATTAAACTAAAGAGCAATCCATTGTTTGTTTACTCATTGTCGGCTTTACAGTCGGCTATTCACGAGCACTATTACTATTGCTATTCATAACTGCAGTCAATACAGTATTACTATTACTCTCTCGCTCGCTCTCTCTCTGTGTCGGCATTAATTATCGCATTAAAACACTCTTATCTTATCGCGCGCTCCAAAGTGTTGATGCGATTTCTGTCAACTCAATCGCCAGACTCTCTCTCTCTCTCACACACACATACGGTATATATCACACAGAGAGCGAGAGAGAGAATGGGAGAGAGAGAGAGAGAGAGTCTGTAGTGAAGTGTCTGTAGCTTTGCGGCAAATGTTGACTGAATTGCTGAGTGAATGCCGACAACCACTACACTACACAACAGAACAGAACAGAACAGAACAGAAGAGTAGAGTCTATACTACAGTACTACAGTATACTATACTATACTGTATATCAGTCACACTAACAGTCAATACACACACACAAACCGATTGTTGTGCTGCTCGAGCTGTTAAGCCAAGTGATTGTCTCTGACTGAGAGATGAAAGAGCAATACCGCCGCTGAGAGAGACACTTAACAGGTCTTAACACTAATCTCTAACAACAATCCAATGCCAACGAAAGCGCGCGCGTCTAAAACAAAACACAACAATTCAGTACTGCCTGTCTGTCTGTCTGTCTGTCTGTCTATACAGTACTCTTCTTCTTCTTCTCTCGCTCTCTGTCTGTCTGTCTGTCTGTCCCGATCCGACCCGATCAATGGCATACACAATGGCACAGCCTCTCCAACATTGACTTCTGTCTCCCACAGCGCGCGCGACATACACTCGCGATATTGCAGACAGAGATCTCTGGCCAACACTCAGTGGCGAACAGTCTGCGAACACTTGTGCAAAGCGAAACCCTATCGCGCGCTCAACAACAACAACAACAATAAGAATAAGAATAAAAATAATAAGAAATTGAATGCAATTTTCGGACTCAACATATCTGCCATATCCAGACTGACTCTCGCGCTGTTTGAGCGCATTCTTCAGAGCGAGAGAACTGTGTCTGTAATCTGGCACTGGCACTGGCACTGGTATTTAGCATCTATCATTGAGCATGATACTTTTTTTCGCAAACTGTTTTTTGCGACAGTTTTCTGTTTCGTTTCACTTTATGGCTCAGTTTTCCCAGTTTTATTGCACAGTTAGCACAAGTGTGTGCCTCACACAGAGAGCAGGCCAGACTCGCACACTGGGAGAGCAGAGCCAGGAGTAGACCAGAGCTGACTGTACTGTAGTTGTGACCAGAGTTTAGTTGAACTCAATTACCAGAGCAGTACTAGTATTATATTATATTATATTCAAGACTAGAGTCGATTACTCAATAAGTGGTCGCAAAAACAACTTCTTTTCAGTGCTTATCAGACGAACACGTGTTTTAACTTAAATCAGTTTCCATTATTGGCTTTCATTTCTCGGTTCAAAACTCACAAAATTTGATACCTTTTCAAACTTCACATTCTCTACTTACTCTCAATACTGGCTCTTATTCTCTCGCTCTGTGCGCTATTGTTGCCGAGCCGAGCATTACTGTGCGATATTACAGTAATAATAGTGGAGTGCTATACTGTGTACAGTACAGTACAGTACAGTACAGTGAACAATATTGTTGTAGTACAGTATAGGTTCACTTTTACACTACTTTACTCTACTCTATTGTATAATATTGTGTTCATTATTCAGACAGTGCTCTGCTCTGCTCTGCACTACGCCCACACACACAATATTCATCTCTCTCTCTCTCAGGTGTGTCTCTCTCTGTGCGGATCCCTGTGCGCCCAAAGCCAAGTAAAGTGCATCTCTCTCTCTCTCTCTCTCTCTCTCTCTCTCTCTCTCTCTCTCGAGCGCTCTCTCTCTCTCTCTCTCTCTCTCTCTCTCTCTCTCTCTCTCTCTGTGTGCTGTACACCACTTTGGGCCACAAATCGCACCAGGATGTACAGTACGAGCAATACATGATCTCAACCAGTGTGTGTGTGTGTGCTGTAAGAACACGGATGTGCCGCACAATGAGCACATACTGCACTGTACTGTACTGCACTTACTGTTCACTCTATTACCATTACCATTGCTATTCTCAAATATGAGTGAAAACAAAACACTTTCTCTGTCTCTGTCTCTCTTCAGACTCGAAGCCAATGCCTCCGATCATCCCGTCGTCTGCACAGCCTCCTCATCCTCATCCGCCTCATCCTCATCCTTCTGCACCGCATCACAGCAGCAGACATCACGTGAGTAGTGGCACTGGTGGTCATCACACGTCTCTTCTGTACCGCACGGCCAATGGCCAACTGCACTCGACCACAGCACCAGCAGTACTGCCCGGAGCACACGCTCGGTCATCCCTGTGCTCTCCAATGCCCAACTCCAATCCACTGAATCCAATGGGCCAATCATTGTCTCCGAACGCCGCCGCCGCTCTGCTGCCCCCTGGCCTCTGTGCCGGCGGTCAGCTCTCTTTGGCGGCTTTGCATCCGTTCTTCGCTGCGAGTCATTCGTCACTTCCGGTCAGTGCTCTTCACTCGCAGAACACGCAGTTCTCGCACTCGGCTGCTGCGGCCGCGGCTCTGCACCCGTTCCTCTTCGCGCAGACATATGCCTCGTGTTTGGCATCTGTGCAGCAGCACAAGACCTCTTCGGCCGGTCTTCTGTCCGAGCCTTCTCTGCATTCGCTGAGCATCGATGAGACGCTGCGAATGACGTCACAACACGTGAGACAACAGTCAGGCAATAGTCAGACGAAAGTGAATTCAAAGACAAACAATTGCCAAATAAGATCGTCTGCGCCGCCGCTGACCACTGTTCAGCAGTCAGACCACCGGTCGCTGAACAGCGCCTCCAAGAAGTCGTCGACGAAATTCGATTTCTCGCGTTTGGCCGAATCGGCCACAAATCAGGACCAGTGCCACAGCAGCTCCAGTGCCAAAAAGTCGCCCGAACTGGTTGTCATGACAACAACGGACGCGTATTTGGAGAACGCGTGCAAAACAATGGATCGTTTTTCGGGCGCTCAACACATCGCTGCACATCAGCAGCACAGCCATCAGCACCAGCACCAGCATCATCAACAACAGGCAGCCGCAGCCGCCGCCGCAGTGGCCGCCGCCTTCTACTCCCCGTTCGGCGCTCTGTCACTGCACGGCCAGCAGCAGAACAACAGTGCCACTGCTCACTTGACTGCTCTGCACCCGCATCACGTGACGCACCCGCAGAGCAGCACTGCTTTCGCGGACTTCTTCTCGCGCAAGATCTCGCGAGTGGGCAGAGGGTCGACGCGGCCGAAGAAGGAGTTCATCTGCAAGTACTGTCAGCGCAGATTCACCAAATCCTACAATTTGCTGATTCACGAGC
>JAQIWA010003218.1:0-10991 GCA_034693305.1 Eueremaeus valkanovi | reverse complement strand
TGCAACACATGCATTGCTGCGAATTATTTCGCTGACTATCTTTTTGTCTAACGTTAACGTCAAACAAAGTGGTGTACTCAACGCATCTTTTCCGTCAAAATAAAATTCCGAATTTTTCGCAATATTCCTTTAATAACAACTATAACCGAATTACGAATAATTATAACTCACAAAACAACGTCCGTACGTTGAGTTCTGTAATGTTAACTGACGAAGAAGTCGTATCAGTGGCGTCAACTTCGAAATCAGATCCGAAAAACGACTCGACATTTGCCGAAGGTAGTTGCACAGAGAAAGAAATACAGACTATTTTGGAAGAGATAAGTCGTTATGAAGAACTACTCAAAAGCCTCAATCAATTCACCAGCATACAAACGAGACGAACTAGATGTAAAAGCAAAATGAATCAAAATGAAACGAACCAAAACGATGAGAAACAAAAGCAAACACACGATAAGACTGATTTCATTTATAATATCAGTGTAAAATCAACCGAAGTCGGATCTATTATTATAACCTTGAAGCGCATACACGCGGAGTTGAGAAGAATTCTAACAGTTGGACAAACGAGATCGCTCTCTTCTCAAATGCTGAAGCTCAAGATCAAATTATTTCGACAAAAACACGAGCTTGAAGATTGGTGCCGAACAATCAAATGCCCTGAAATTTACTCAAAAAATCACAAAGAATGCTCTCTGTGCAAAATGATTGATGATAAAGGAGACAAAAATGAATCGCATTAAGTCGATTACAAATTACAAATCTCCAGACATCAATTTATTAAAGAATAACAGTTATAATAATGTCAAAAAATTAATCTACCAATCGACAACGACACTACATAATAAAACTAAATGATGTGTTCCTCGTGCCGTCATAGAGAAATGAAAGGAGACATGTGTGACAAACTTATAGACAATCCACTTAATTACAGAAATAAGGTGTTTATCCACCTAAAAAAACGATAATTGTTCGATCAGAAGACAACAAATATCAAGACAATTCTTAAACGATTTATACCACAAACAACCGAATGTTACATATCACAACGAAGCTAATGAACGTAATTTTAAAAGTAACCTGGACAAAAACACAATTTCAAGTAATTATTTGATTTTCATTTTTCCTGAAAATTCAGAATTCGAAATCCTATTAGAAATTCCACACAAAATCTTTATAGGTTCAGTTCTACATAGTTTCAAACCTTTTTCTGAGTTATACTAAATTACAGAAAATAGAGTTCAGCTGCAGCCGAAAATAGATTTTTACACACACTCCTCAGAAGGACAACATAAAAAACCTAAAATTTCAATTAAGACTACCGAGCCGATAACATATTTTTAAAATTATTTTATTTAAAAAAAATTTAAGTATTTATTCAAATAAATCAAAAATTCAGTCCCGCTTCAATCAATAAAAATTCAATCAATTTATATATACTCTTCACAATGATCATTAAATGATCTGAGATTTTTATTAATTTTTTATAAACCACAAAATTAATATTGAACTTAGTTTGAAGTTAGGCCACCGCGCCCTTTTTAAGAAAACAATTTTTAAGAAATACAAATACCGATACATCTATTCCGCTTCTGACATCTCTTTGTTGAAAAAAATATAGAATAAAGTTAAAGTTAATTATTATTCATCATAATGTCATGTATTGCTGTTCAGAACCTGTTTAAGTGAGAGAAATACTCTATTAATGAATTGAGTACATTAACAAAAATTTTATTCTTAAAATAAAATAGATAAGACCGAGTTACGCGGTTTTTTTTATTATTTAAAATCAAAGGCCCTAATAGCCCCTAATTAGGGTTAAAGTAAAAAAATTTTCTTTACGCGGCAACACATTAAAATAATTAAATTAAGTAATTTTATTAACGGATTTGACAGTATTTGTATTCTATATAACACACAACAGAGTGAACTCACTGAAGCTTAAGACACGAATTGAGTTGTCATAGTGCTTGCGCATGTGTAGACAACATTTTTTCCCGAAAATAGAATATATCTGCAAATTGTGTACGTTTACGAAAAATTTATTTCTCAAATAATACAGACAAGATGAAGTTACGCGTTTTTTTTTTATTTTCCTAAATCGAAGACAATACTTGACTCTAACTAATTTTAAAGTAAAAAAATTTTCCTTACGTTACAACTAATTTAAATAACTAAATTAAATATTTTTATTAAAGGATTAGACTGTAGCTGTATTTTATACAAGGCATAGCTAACGGAGTCAACTTCAGCCTCTCATATGAATTGTCTTGTTACTGTCTGAGATGCTCAAGATAGTATGTATAAAATGTAAGGAAAAAGCCAAAGGGGGTGTCATTACCCCAGGAACTTAGATTGTAGCTCTGATTGACATTTTAAATACAGAATATCTCTAATTTTTAATTACTAATTTCTAAATAACTGAACCTATAGTGTCAATAATAAACAAAACAAATCAAATAAACCCTTTGAGAATGAGGTTAAAAAACCAAACAAAAAAAATAATTTTATATTAGGTCAAAATAAAAACAAATTTAACCCAAAATTTCAATAAAACTAGAACTGGTTTCTATAATTATCCGAAATAAGGATATAAGTTCAAATTTAAAAATCAAAAACTAACTTATATAAATCCCAACACTCAATAAAATTATATTCATTCTGTAAATTCCGAAAAAGTGTTAAACACTTATTGTTCTGTTGTGCTCAAATTAAGTTTGAATAGTGTCAAATGTGATTAAACTCAAAAATAATGCCATTCAAACAATGATGCAGTGACTACATTATTAACATCAGTCAATACGCCATACCAACACACACACACACTACAATCCTAACAAACTGTTATGCATAGCTTGAGAGAACGACGGATTAACAAAAATATCTCACAAGCTAACACAATAAACACCAGAGAAGCGGAAACAAGTATTAATAAATTCAAAATTGTGTGAACATTACAGTTATTGACATCTTTCAACAATACACCGCTGACTTATTCTGAGAAACAAACAATTGAAAATAACTTCGACTTCATTTCTGTTGTGCAATTATTATATCAGAACTCTCACCACTTCCAGCATCTATTTTGAAAGTTTAATGATGAAATATACCCAAATCTGACAGCAAAGTGAACGCTATTACTATGGATAAAGACCTATGACACCTGTTTTACATATTAGACGAATACTCCTTTCGCTCTCAACAAAGTACAAGAACATTTGGTCTATAGAAGCGAAATTATCCTATTCAAAATGTATGAAATATTGCAATTACTACTACAAATGATTATCTATTTCATGAATATCCGACCCAACAAAAATTTCGCTAGTGTCATTGTTTTAATATTATTTAACTATAACAATGTGGAAGCCTCATTATTTGGTTTCGATTATAATTACATTCCTACAGATCTGCAAACAATTACAGAAATCATTATCATCGTTTTCATTATTGTTGTTTTGAGAATTTTTAATTGCATCATAATTCGTAAAAAGCCATTGACCTTAGATGAAGGAATCAATTACGAGATGATTTCGATATCTCAGGTCAATGAGCAATAAAAACCTGAATTTCAATATTAATAACCTCTTAGCAAGCCAAAAAAAAAATCCTATCAGACAGTCATTTGAAAGTCACATACCTGTCTGTCAAAAACTTGTTCATAAAACTATTTCTTCTACATCATACGAGTCGTGAAGACATTCTTGACTTTGTGCCTAAAGAGTGAAGTCGTGTTTAAAACTTATAATTCTGTGTTTCGAACTCGTACATTGAAATTAAAATAACTTATATTTTGTGCTTCAGTGCTTCAGCAAACTCATACAGTAAACCGTAGTAATTCTATATTTTGGACTCAAACTGTGGTGTCTTAATAAAACTCATAATTCTTTTTCAAAATCTGTAAATTCACAACAAAATCTCGTAATTCTTTTACAAACTCATCTAGTAAACTCAGAAAATCTTAAAAATTTGTGCAAAACTTATATAGTGAATTTATTATAAAAGTGAATTCAATGTTTTTGTGTACACTACCCTAAGTAAAATCGCATTTAACCCCAAATATTATTTTCGATAAAGTGAATTTAAATTATTTTAAGCTTCATTAAACATGAGTTACATCCGAAGACTATTGGCTCTCGAAGATGTCGACATCAGGAAACAAACGACTGAAGGATACAGTAATCCAGAATGGGATCAAGCCATCGACAACCAGACACCTGGATCTCATCAGCCAAACAAACAATCAGATAATGGAACAGTTTCGGCAAATGCTCAAGTGTGTGGATTTAACGATGAAGATTGGAATGCACCCACAACTAAACGGCCAGATTCAGCTGAAACTCACGAAATATCAGCACAACGACCGCTTAAACCAACTAAAATAAGTAAACTCAGGAAATTAATTAGTGAGAAATTTACTGCCAATTTTAGAGATTTGGCCAAAAACAGAAAACAACAGGATGACGATTTCAAGAGATATTGGAATGACAAAATGGATTTGATGGAGGAAACTGACCCATCCAAGATAACTCTACCGCAAACGATGGAAATGCTTAAGAGGCTTGAAAAAGACCTCAAAACCGAAGTACTAATTCTTAGTAATTCCCAGAATTTCAAAACAATCTGGGAGTTGTACAAATTGATAACTATGATCAATCATAACAACTTCGACAAAGCACTGATGAAGGAAATGAATTGTGTTATTCAATTAACAGAGAAAAGTATAAATATCTGTAGTAGAGATCTATCTAACAAAGATCATACAACTGAACACAGAGATGAACTTTCTCATCAAATCGGAGTCTATAGTAACAGCGGAGCTTACAACAACGGGAATGGACATTATGGGTACACAAACAATAACTACATCAGAAATGGTTTTGCCAACCGAGGAAACTTTGGACGTGGAGGGTATGGAGGAAACAACAACAATGGACAAGGGACTCAACGATATACAGACATTCGAGAAGGAAACGAACCAAATATTTGCAATAACAACTGGGCTTTAAATAGACAGAACGGTAATGGCGTCAATAACATGCGCTTTAATAAAACACCTGATGGAAAACCAATTTGTTACGTCTGTCATAAACCTGGACACATAGCAAACAAGTGTTATAAAAAGCTGATTCTGGGAAACTAGACGATTTGATGGTATTCGACAATAGAATGGCAATTATCATAGCAATCAAACAACTCACCAAAAAAAAATAATAAAAATTGAAAAAAAAATAATAATATTAAATTAACCAAATTAATTACATTTTCAAATTTTAAACTATTATTCCGGATTACTAATTTATCGGTTATGGACAAAATATTGAATGCAATCGATAATCAAAAACCTTTTTCATAATGACCATTGAAATCAAACCGATCACATCTCAAGAAGACGTTTCATAATCTACTAGAAAACGAAATACAACTTCAATACAACTTTAACCACCAATTTCCACATCATAGCAATAAAGATGAAAGAATTTTCGAAACATTAACTAATTAATCACATTATTTTACTACTTGCGATTAGTAAAATCACTATTTCAACGGTTACAGAGAAGTTCTTCATTGCTTCCAAAAAGATAATTTAATTATTCGACACATTCTTCAATAACAAAGACTATACTTTGCTTCCTCTAAAATATGGAACTGGAACCCAAGAAATTAAGAAGCGATTCCTAAAACTTGTTTCGCCTAATTTCAACGATACAACAAAACATAAATATGAAACTTTAAACAAATTATTTTCAACAATCACTTACTACTAATTGTCAGATTTTCAAATCAATAATTAAAAGACACTGCGAAGTGTCTCCCATATCTAAACTCTACTAATAACGTCAAGAATACAACTGGATTTCAAATAAAAGACTAATAAAAAAAATCAGGGAATAGCGCTAGGGCGACATAAGTTGAGATAGTCGTTTTTACATTAGGACAGAAAGCATTGGTCTATTCCGGACTTGATCAGTCCACAGCTTAAGGCGAATTTTAAGGAGTCAATATAATTTCCCAGCTGCAGAACGGGTTATTACAACGACTAACATCAGAAAAAGGGAAGAATGCTGAATGAAAAGTGAAAAAAAGACGCGTCGGACCAAACCAAATACTTTGATAATGCTCTTCGGACACATGAGCCGTTGACATAAGGCCGACATTGTTCAGTTACCTCATCAACATTCATCCAGAAAAGAGTAAACATAGAGACAGACGTCTACGAGTAATCAAAATAGGCATACGAGACTGACCTATTAAATTCGATCTAACTTTTGTCGTTCGTGGTTAAATTCACTTCATTGAAATGAGAGTGAAAACGAAAACGAAGACGAAAACGAAAATGAAAATGAAAACGAAAACGAAAACGAAAACAAAAAAAATAATAATAATGATAATTGAAATTATCATCATAATTGAAATGAGATTAAAATTTTACTCGAGAAACAAGAGCTCTTGGGCGCCAAGAGGGCGTCGAAAGTGACGAAGTTAACCATAAATCATCTTTTAGACTTGGAAGAGAAGAATCGTCTACTGGTGACCTGTTGGTCACTGCTCGCGTCATAATGGGGTGAAGTCAATGATCTAACCTAAGGCCTTGGGAGGATCTGCGATTCACATCAGTAAAAGGGGAGGACGTGGAAAAGAATGCGTACAAAACATATCGGTCGTCGAATAAAATCTGATGGTGGGCACTCGGACATACGAGCCGGGGACACATGGCCGATTTTGTACACAAATCTATCCACTGTTTAACCGAAAAGGACGGAAACCGGAGAACGGATGCGAGCAACTAAACTAGACATGTGAGTTCAACCACTAAAATTTGATAAACTTCGTTACTTGTTGGTATAAAATATAAAGTTTTAGTTTAAATTATACTGTTAACTTTTTACCGAAAATAACTAGCTATGTGCAGACAGACAGGTGATTCAGTTGAACTGAATGTAATTTTCCTCACTGTTGCCGATAATAATAATCATTTGTTAACATTTTACCGAAAATAACCATGTGTAGACAGACAGGTGATTCAGGTGAACTGAATGTAATTTTCCTCACTGTTGCCGATAATAATAATCATTTGTTAACTTTTTACCGAAAATAACTAACTATGTGTAGACAGACAGGTGATTCAGGTGAAATGAATGTAATTTTCCTCACTGTTGCCTATTAAGATAATCATTTGTTAACTATAACTATAATCGCATTTCTATCGAATTTTATATTGGTTAATCGCAATTTAATATTATGTAATCCCTATTTTATGCCCTATAATCAATTATGCTATCGTAAATTTCATTGTAAACTTTAATTATTTACGTATTTTATCGATTGTATACCAATTAACGTTAATTGGATTTATTTTAATTTTTATCTATTAAGAGATTATGCAAAATAGTTTATCTAACTTATCGATTTTAATTGTAGTTTATCCCGCCCTACATTGTTTATAATTAATTTTTAATTTGATTTCTCTAATTAAGTAATACACAATATTGTTTTATCTAATTATTTTCAGTATTGTATTTTATATTTCAATTGTTTTGTACATGTGCATTCAAGTTCGAGGGACCGAACTTATTGGGAGGAGGGAGTATTGTAGCATATTTCATGCTAAGACCACTCTTTTAAGCTCATAGACCTATTTGTCTGACCTGTGAACAACCTAATAGGTATTCAAACCCACAGGCAATTTACCTGAGAGTTAGCTAGAGTTAATGGCCTCTATGTCTGGAACTCAGGAATGCTGTCTTAATGTGCTTCATTCTGGTTTTCAGACAGAGAGTTCACTTCTTGAAGTCTTTGACCCTTACATAGGCGATGGTTTGTGTAGATACGCAGCCAATGAGAATTATATCAGAATTGCTCAACGAATAGAGTATCGATGAGCGCTCATGCGCTCATCATTCCTGAATGGGAATAAGGACGCAAAGGCTGTCAGAGACGGTCAGAGTGGGGATTTGGAGACTGAACAGTGAAGTTGGTTCTTAGACTCGAATGCACACATCTATCTAATGTATTGATTCCTTATTTTATATACGTCAATAAATATCTTTTAAACTAAGTAAAGTCTAAGTGATTCGGCGTTCGGGTGAGTAGTGGGCTCCGGCCCTCACTCACCCGAACCAGACAAGGAGATGGAGTTGAGATCGCCGTCGGGAGTCGTCTGAATTGGTCAAGCGGTCAGGCCTTGGAGGCTGACCACCGCTATACGTAAGTACATAATGTCATGCCTGACCTCTTCATTATAGGTAATCCGCATAAGGCCGCTTCAGAGACACCTTACCACTAAACGTACGATACTATTTGGGCAATTGTGCGGATCTGACGACCAGACGGAGTACGCTCAACGGGTGGTTCCAGGAGCGCTCGGAGTGTGTGATCGTGGCAGAGGACAGATCACAAGAGAAAGACACGGAGTGCGCTTCAATATTAAAGATATTGGTTTAAACGACCCGTATATTAAAAAGTGTTCATCAATTCTGAGTTACACTTATCTTCCGACTGAAAGTCTCGTTCTATTCATTGCCGAGAAAATAGATTTGAATGTATTGTTGTCTCCGAACGGCTTATATGAAGCGTTCAAACGGAATGCACAGACAGTTTGTATCGGAAGATCTTATGTTTTTTAATCAAATAAAATAGATGAAATTTGAAAAACTAATTAATGATTATTTAAAACTAGCGTTGAAAAATTTAATAAATTTTCTCCAAAGCATTAAATATAATAATTAAATCAATAAATTTAATTTTGTCAATAAATTTAAAGCAAAATCACTTTAAATAAGTGATATTAATTGCAAATTAATCTACTTTACTTGTCATTTTTAGCCAGTATACTCGCTTATGTTCTTGAGAAGGTGTCTGTCCGTCCGTCTCTCTGTGCACCATTGTTGTAAAAATTTTGAATTTTTTGAAAATTATACTCATTTTTAGATTTTCAAGTTTTTCAAAAATTTGAAATTTATCAACAATGTTGTCATTGTTAGTACAGCTAAACCAGTGTTACTACAGGAAAACACTATAGATATGAATACCGATTGACGCAATTATCTTCTAATGGTCAAAATTATCACCATTAGATCCCTTATATACTCGCTGGTAATAACGTTCGTGCTTGTTTTTTTCTATTACCTATCTATATTGATATACTCTGATAAGTTTAGTAAAGTTTACTTGATTTTTTCAATAAAGAAGAGCTTCCGGCTCTAGTTTTCTTATTTTTTGTTTGAGCATTTTAAAAATATTGTGGCGACCCGCGTATGTAAACGCACACTTAGGGTGGCAACACCTGTGGCCGACGTGGTAATCAGCCATGGTCAGGGAAGCATTGACAAGATCTATACTCTTCCACGACCTGACTACATGTTAACCACACAGTTTTTAATATTTTTAACATTCTTTCTAATTTCACATCAAAATAATGTCGGTTTCAAATAGTTGTAATTAAACAGCTGTGACTTTACTTATCACCTATTCATGATTACAGCAAGTTTAATAATCGTTACAAATATTATGGAAAATATTGAATACAAATTAATATAATATTCTTTTGAATACATTCTTATAAATTGCTTTAACCTAGCCTATTATTATGGTTTTATAGATTTCAAGAAATGTTAAAAAATTAATTATACCTGAACATTAAAATAAAACATGTGTTGCTTGAATAAATATTGCTAAAAGTAATATTGCTAGTATAAAATTACGTATTTGTCGCCTGCTTGATTATAGATTATAGATTAATTTTATTTCAAAATGCTCAATCCCTTGCACACATAATGAACATCAAAACCCATTCACTGTCAAATCCCAAGCAGTAGAGTTCGTAACGAATATTCATTATATTTGAGTCAATAACTAAACAAAAATATTCTTATCAATAGTTCTCTATTTTGTTGAACACATTAATTGTCAATACATTCAAATTACGAAATGCTACGAAACTATTTTCTTATAAACATTTGTATGTTTGTATGTTTCAAGCAATGAGTTTGACTTATGAGCTCAGATATAATGATAATCCCTATACCCCCCTAGCTTCGCCGAACTTGGCCATCCCTATTCTAATTAATAATAAAATATTGTCTCTATTGATCGCATGCTATATAAGGACTGCAATAACCGAAACGATTCAAATCATAGACGAGCTCTTCGTGTTCCAGTTGGGTCGACACGTATTCCGGGCCCTGTAGTAGACCCAGGTCATAGTCTGCCTCCACAAGTTGTCGCCTCCCGTTCTCAGTGTCGGTATATCTTTCAAACATAGGCATTGGTCGACACTTGTGGTTACAATCTCCCACTTCTGGCAACGAATGGTAACGAAAATCGTATTTATTTTCAGCGAATTTCGGGAAATATTTTTTGAATAACTTTTCCGGAAGTGCTTTCTGTAGGCGTCGGACCGTTGAGGGTATTGGGGTGGTTTTATTTGTGGCAATTCTATACAGGGGTTCAATCATTTCTTCAAAAATATAGCACATTTCTCCGAAAGCCAGCTGAAGGGTCTCCAAAACAGTTGTGTCCGACCAGTAGGACAATGGGTCGAAAATATTGGATTTCTCTATTTTTCCTGTTTTGGGATCAACTCGAATGCCTCGATTGTATTCGATCGGCGTCAGACGTTCTGTCGTATTCTGTAAAGTCCATCCCCAATTAAGTAGTTCATTGCTACTGTGCCACAGGTGGAATATGAAACTATACAGAGATTGTTATGAGAATATGAAAAACCTATTATATGAGTTACAGTAAGTAGTCTGGTTTCAAAATAGCAAATAAAAGGAGAGTTAAAAGTCGTGATAATCACATGAGTTGAAACGATTTGCCAAATACTGCTTAAATGCAATTGATTTAGTCTAACTCAGAGGTACGCATAAGCTTAAAATTGCGCTTGAGTAAGATCTTACAATTTAGCTATACAGGCGAAAAGTTCTGAATAAAGTTGAGAACAAATCACATAAAACGATATGATTTTTGCAATCATTTTCAACTAAACT
>JAQIWA010003217.1:0-10992 GCA_034693305.1 Eueremaeus valkanovi | reverse complement strand
GATTTGAGTCATGAAAATGATGTCAAATGTGAAGCAAATGACGAGTCGTTTGAACCGAAAGCCACTGAAAGTGCAAAACATATGAATAGACGTCCGAAGAGTTGCGGATCTAATGAGACGAACAGTGAAGACAAGAGTCAAACAAATGGAGAAAATCTGAGAAAAAGTAAAACAAAAACAGATTTAAATACAAATCAAATATTTGTTTGCGATTTCATCGGTTGTGGGAAAGGGTTCAGAAATAGAAAGAGTTATTCAACTCATCAGAAGACACATACGGGTGAAGGAAAGGTATTCGAGTGCGGGTTCGGTGGATGTGCTTATAGGACACGAGTAAAGAGATATTTTGTTGATCACACGAATGGCCACAAAGGAGTCAAACCTTACGAATGTCTCACTTGTGGTAAGAGTTATATCAATAAACTGACGCTCAGAAGGCATACCGATTGGATGCACAGGCAGTCGGATCAGACACTTGTCTGTGGTTTCAATGATTGCAATAAAGAGTTCAAAAATGAGATTTCACTCAATACACACAAACAGGTCTATCATTTGGCGGAAAAGCGGTTCATATGTAAGGAACCGAACTGTGAGTATAGGGCGCAGACGTATGCTATGCTTAGACTGCATTCCAGTAGGCATTCAAACGAACGGCCCTTTTCTTGTCCGACCGAAGGATGCGATAAAAGGTCTAAAACCAAAGCAGATCTTCGGTCACATATGAAACACCATTCGACTGACCGGCCCTTCCGGTGCGAAGTCGACGGATGTCAACAATCGTTCAAAACCTCTAAACTTTTGCGCAATCATTCGGTCACACATTCGGATCGGGAACTGACCTGCGATTGGCCCGGATGTGAGTTCAAGACTAAATACCAGAACAGTTTACTCGTCCATAAACTCGTTCACAGCTCTGAGCGTAACTACCTGTGCGTTTGGCCTCAATGTGGGAAAGGGTTTAAATCTAATGACAGACTTAAGTTTCACTTAAGGATACACACGAATGACAAGCGCTATGCGTGTCATTGGCCCGGATGTCAGTACCGGTGCGTCGATTCCGGGAATATTCAAAAGCATTTAAAAAATCATCGAAAAAATCAATGAAAATAAACTATAATTTAATTTAATTATTATTTTTATTATTATTATTAAAATTATTCAATGGTTTTAGTCTTGAAATAAATATTTATTTTTTGTTTGTTTAATACTTGACTTAAAATATATTTAAAGTGTATTGAATTGAATGTAAAAATTGGTGAATTGTTTTGTCATTTTTTTCCTGACTTTTAATTTTGGTTTTTTTTATATTAAAATATTGTATAGTTTTCTGAATAAAATTAATACTGAATTAAAAATTGTCTTCAAAAACCATAAAGAGCTGGCCTTTTGAGTACAGGTTCTGCTTTGAAAACAGAAATTAAAGCAAAAAAATATTTAACCGATTCTTATATTGTTTTGTCTTATTTTGAATTAATTAATATTCGCTTCAAATATATTAAATACAAAACATATTATTATTTGTTAGAAAAGTATAGAATTTTATCAAATATTTTAAGTTCTCATAAATTGTTTTAATTGGAAATTAATATAACTTATATTACTTCGGGTAGTAATGGGATAATATAGGGTAACCCTAGGGATATATTCAACGATTCTGTCGACAAGTCTTCAGACAGTGTTTCACACATTAAGGCAAACACTTTCTCAATTCGTTTAATCCTAAACCCATTCAACAGATTTGAATCCATTTCATAGAAATAGAAGTATCCTATCCTACCCTAACCTAACCTAACTTACCCTACCCTACCCTACCATATATTACTCGCATTGCACTGAACGAGAAGATACATTGAATGAAGAAATGAATGAATCAAATGTACATTTGAGTCACTGTTTAGCGAATGATATTTGAATTGTTTTTATTCAATGGAATCATAGTTTAGATAATGTTTTGATCGACTCTACTATGGCTTTCGCTCTAATCTAACCATTGGGTCCTGCAATCAATGTTTTCTCTTTTTTCGAGCACTCAATGAATATGTGTGGTCAGTACGACGAGGGCTGTTGGGAGTACTGTCATCAGAACTCGATTGTCTGTCTGGAGTGTTCTGGTCGGACGGAGGCGTTCCGGACCTTTCTGATTGTGACCCCAGATTTCTACGCGGGGTATGTACTGGACTGGGAGTCCTAGGAAAGGGGGTTCCGCCCGGACTTCTCGAATATCTGCGCGAAGATCTCCCAAAAGAAAGCCCGGACCGATTTCTTCTGCGTTCAGGCGTTCGAGTCGGTGATTGTGACCCCAGATGTCGGTCAGGACTCGATGTTGTCGATCGACTACTTTGACCCATATGTGGTGACCGGGCACTTGTGAACTGTGGCATACCTGAGCCAGAGCTCGAATCAGAATGATACTCAAATGCAGTTGGACTGGAAGGTTCGGAACCATTGCGACTCTTAGATCCTGAAGGACTTAACTTAGATGTCGGCGATCGTAGTTTGAGAGTATCAGCTGATCTGTCGGAACGGGGACTCCCAGGTTCATCTTCACTTCCATAATAAGTCCCAGATCCTCCTGAAGATAAACTCCCATAACTCCCATCTTCTTCGTCACTTCCATAATAAATCCCATCTAAACTCCCGCCGAAAGAATGCTCAGAAGAGGGACTCCCAGGTACAGCATAACTCCCAGTCCATTGAGCAGATCCTACTACCTCATGGGGCCGCAGTACTTTTTCATCCTCTCGTATCGGCCGACTCGGCACCAGACAAGTGTCCGCATTTGGAAGACTCTGCGCCCAGTCGTATGCAAGATTCAACAACTCGCCCGTTACTTCTGTGAGCAGAGCAACAAACCTATCATTGAAGGCAATCTGATGGCCATCGATGTTCAACCTCTGGATGATTGGATGCCACAGTTGAATGGTTCTAATGTTCTGCAACTCGAAGAACAGAAACATCAGTTCAGTGATCATAACCATGCGCTGCTGGTTGTGGTTGAGTTGCAACAACTGCACAATGCGCTCATTGTAACTGTTCATCAGTTGATCCCTTTCCAATCTGTCCTGTTCTGGCACTTCGCCCAGAAGGATCCGAAAGCCTACGTTCAATGTATCATACAATTCAAGATAGTTGTGAGGCGTCGGTAACTCCTTGGGTATGGGTTCGTACGAGTTCACGTACAGTATTTCTTTGGGCAGATTGGCGCCGCCCTCCACATCGGGCAGTTGGGCGCCGGTCACCTCATCCGCCACATAATAACCTATGGGTATAGAAGAATACCAAACCTTAAACACAAGTTCCTCTGCGGTTGGAATGAGTGCATCAAAACTGGGATCAGGCGTTTCTTTGGGAAACTCATTCGACTCGCCTATCAGTTTCAAAATATTAGCAGTCATTTCCTGCCACATACTCTCTCTGATCTGATCATTCAAAGCCATAATCAGATATTGGTATTCTTGGACTGCTTTGGCGTTTGTTTTTCTGTTCTTTGAATTTTTGTTTTTGACTAAACTTTTAAAATTTTTAATATCAATAAAATTTAGTTTCACTCGACTTCTACTCATTTTAAAGACTTTTGAACTTTTGGCCAACAATTAACTATCAGAAAAGTTGATTATTTTGACTATAGTTTAGGCTAATGTAAGACTCGATTAAGAAAATCTCAATAAATATCTGTATAGTATTGATTGAGTGGTCAAATGGAATCGTTTTTAGCGAGTGCTCGCTTATGTTGTTGAGAAGGTGTCCCTCTTCTGTGTGTCGGTCTGTCCACTATTTGTTGTTAAAGTTTTCTAATTGAAAGTTAGACTGATTTATAGATTTTCAAACTTTTGAAAACTTTACAAATTGTATAATAATTGTTGCCATTGTTAGTACCGCTAAAGCAGTGTTGCTACAGATGAATACTATAGTTATGAATACCGATTGACCCGATGGTCAAAATTACTCAGGATTATCACCATTAGATCTAATGTGTACTAGCTGATAATAAGGTTTGTGGTTATTTACTGTAATAACGAGTGTTTCATATGTCCCGCAAATTTTGAATCGTGCGCCACAAAAAAACTACAGGGGGTACAATATTGAAGCTGGTCTTATTTGAAAAAGGGATAGTTAGGGTTTGATAAAAATTATAGATGAAAAATATCCATGCACAATTCAAGGCGCTAGAATCGAAAAGGCTGAAATGATAACTTTTCTATTTGAATCTTAAAATACACAAAAACCACAAGGGGCACAAAATTAGTAATAGTCTTACTTGAAAGCGAGAAAGAGGAGGTTCAAAAAAAATTCTATATGAAAAATATTCTAGGACAATTCAAGGCGCTAAATTGAAAAAATATTGATTCACAGTTTTTATCAATAATCAAATTTGTAAGAAAAACTCATTTTATTCAAATCAAAAGGCAATTTTTTGAGATGTAAGCATAACCAAGCAATTCGAAGCAGGTTATATTGGTAAATTTATATGGATTAAGTGATTGCACTCAAATCAAATTTTTATTATTTTATGAATAGAAAAGTCAATATTTCAGCATTTTCAATTCTAGCGCCTTGAATTGTCCTAGAATATTTTTCATATATAATTTTTATCAAACCCTAACTATCCCTCTTTCAAATAAGACAAGTTTCAATATTTTACCCCCTGTAGTTTTTTTGTGGCGCACGATTCAAAGTTTGCGGGACTTATGAAACACTCTGTACTTGACTTAAAATATTTAAAAATGTATTGAATTGAATGTAAAATTTGTTGAATTGTTTTGTAATTTTTTCGTGACTTTTAATTTTGTTTTTTTTTCATTAAAATATTGTATAGTTTTCTGAATAAAATTAATACTGAATTAAAAATTGTTTTTCTTTTAATTAATAGAACTTTAAGTATAGAATATTTTTGTTGAAAATTTATTTTTCTTTTGAAACTATAATGTAATTCAAGGATTGAATCAATTTTTAGCTTATTTTTTTAGCCAATAAAGTGATTGAATACGGATTTCTGAGCTTAAAAATTAGACAATAATCCAAATGAACAATAAAAAGCTGTCGCGCAATAACACCAATGTTCACCCGATTATGAATATCTCTATAAAATAAACGATTAGTTTATTTTCAAACTATTCAATACTAATCATAAGAATATGAATTGTTTTCACTATTTTTTGCTTTTATTTTCTTCGACACAAATCAGAGCTGCGATGACTGAATCGGTATTTCATATGAATATTGCCTTTATTTCGCTTCAATAGAACTTTTATTCAAATAATTTATATTTCAGTACAAAATATGCGATAAAAGTCAGAATATTTCCATCGATTCTGCTTTGACTGACAGCACGAGCGGTAAAACAATATTAAAGCTATTTTCTGGAGAAGACATCTATGAGTTGGAAGCGTTTGGTCCGAAAGACTCACCGAAGATTAAGAGTAAGAAGAGTTTGTCTGAACTATCCAGTGAACTAAAAGCCCCGATCAGTGTCTCGTACTATGAGAACGAGAATATCATTCTCTGGAATGTAAGCCAAATATTATTCTTATATTAAAAATCAATTCAAATAAGACTTTGATTACAATTAAGGACAATATGTCAGCCGAATGGACAGTACTCAAAAGCAAAAGCATAGTTACGAATAATACCAGTGCATATAAGGGTGTGCTTGAAGTGATCAACTTTGATGGGAAGAACAGAATATTTGTGAAATATTTCACTGTTGATAGCGAGCAGACAATCGGATACAATACGAGTAGTGATAAAACTGAGAAAATTTTTGCCAAACGCATAGGAAATGCAAATAAATCTGAAATCAATTGCATTAATGAAACGGATTTTAATAATACTTCTATGAATGGCTTCACTGAACTCAATGGCAATCAAATCACTTCAGCCTTTATTATAGCCGACGGCGAGTCTTGGATCTGGTATTTAATGGCCGGAAGACTATTGTGTCGAATGAAGATCAGAGACGATGATTGGCTGCCATTCTGTTCGATACAAGACATCTCTGAATGGATTGATTGCAACCCAAAAACAGATTCAGATGAAAACGAGATTCTTATGATTATTATACTATTGTTTGGATTCATATTCATATTATTTGCAGTTATTTTCTGGTTTTTCTTAAGACAACGCAAACAGAGATATAAAGAAAAGGATATAAATTCGGGTAAAAATAAAAACTATTTTATAATCAATTCTGTAATTAATTGAAATCAACTCAACCACAGAGTCGGCCTCTTTTGAGCAGTCGTTAACGAGCGGTCATTCGGTCGAAACAATTGATTCAATTACTGGTAAACCACTCAAAAATTCTAAGAGCTCGGATGCCGGTTCGACCCCTGGATCAACTACTCAAAGATCTAGGGACAGTAAGACTGCGAAATCGGATTTGAAAAGTAATGAAAACTTTTATTTATATAGTCCTATAGACAGGTCTACTCTCTGGCCATCACTGATATGTAGATTAAAATAATTTTAATTTAAAAATTCATTTTCAGAATCGATATTCAGTGTCATTGAAACCAAACCATTGCTGAGCGGAGAGGAATCAAAAGTGAACCAGAAGTCAAACCATTAGAACATTTCAGTTCAAAAAGTTTTTCCTTACTATCGAAAAAGTGTTTGCATTTCAAACAAAATTATTTCTTATATTTATTTCAATTAATTTTTGCTTTTCATATGTTTTATATTAATTTTGTTTATAAATAAAATAATTTTGAAAAACAAATCAATCGATTCAATAGAAAGTCAAACAAAGTGTGAAAATAAATACAATAATAGAAAACTTCGACAAAAATATGCCATTCGTTCCCTCAACAGGTACTGGAGTCGCAACCGGCCGTTGACCTGGACTGGCATTCGGTTGACCTGGATTTGGGTTCGGCACTACTGTAGTCGTCGATGGCTTTGGCTTTGGCTTACATTTGTTGCCAAAGAGTAGCTCTCGAATAGACTTCCATTGACTGCACTGAATGTGAGAGAAGTTTTCATTTTATATATAATTAATATTCAATTCTTAAACATATTCTTTGTCTGACTTTTTCCTTATCACTCAAATGACAGTATTTCTCGTCTTTTATCAAATAAACAGAATATTTATTATTGTCTTTGGATGGCATCGAAAAGGCATCGGTTATATCGATCGGAAAGTCTTTTTCATCGAAACTATTACTCAGTTTTCGCTTAAATGTTTCGTTTTTAGTACTAAAGTAATGAATCTTAAAAATCAATTCAAATCATTAGAAAAACTATTCTCTGATAAGTCAGACATTTCTTATCGTTATTAGCATTGACTGACTTTCATGTGTTTCGTGTTATACTTGGAATCGGCTTCGAGTCCGACAAGCATTGGATCAGTTTTGTCTCCGTTGTGGAAGACGGCAGCGAATCCATGATCTACTGGTAGCTCATCCCACCAGAGGCCGACCGAAGTGGCCACAGGTATGAGCCCATGGTCTTTGTGGTTGAGCCAGGACCACCAAAACATGCCATCGAACTTGACTGTCTGGCCTTTTATCTGGTCCGGCCCCTCCAGCACAGTGACTATTCTGGCCGTTTCATTAACCGGATTGAAGTATTTGTATGAACTCATTGAGCCTTTGGCTCCGATTTGCACGTTATCGGGAAAGCCATTCAAATCCCAGTAATCGTTGTCCCGGAACAGTCGAACCGTATTGTTGTTGAATCTGTCGGCAGAATAGACGACCGGATCGTCGCACAGCTTATGCATTGAATGTTAATATAAAACAAAAATGTTTTTATGATTTTATTTTATTTTTTTTGTTTAATTTTTTTTACCGAATCGTCTGTTTTAACGAACATATCATTAAATATTATGAATAATACTATTGAATAAAATCTATGAAAACTCATTATAAGCTCAAAAATAAATTCTCTATTTTCTGATAATGTCTTCAAATCTTTAGTTTTGGAATAAAATTCAAATTTAATTAACAAATAATTATTGTTAATTAGAGTTAGGATTTATAGTAACAATAGTCTCGCGAACGGTTCCAACAATGAAAAAGTTAGTTTTCAATTGTTTTCACGAAATATTTCAGTAAATATAAGAAAATTGAAATTGAGTTCAGATTCAGAAATCGGTTTATTTAAAGTAAAATTCAAATTTGCAATAAATTATTAAAATATTTATAAATACTTTTTTATTGAATTCTTCATAAATATGAATATTTTTAAGTATTTCTTCTCTTCGACGCTATTAGTGGCTGTTATATGCGAATCAGCAATAAATGTAAATTAAGTATTATTTTACTTCAATTGAATTTACTTTTAATTGAATTGAATTATATTTCAGTACAAAATATGCGATAAAACACAGAAAATAGCAATCGATTCGGCTTTGACTGAACCCAACCCAACAACAGGTAAAACAACAATAACTTTGTTTTCTGGGGAAGAGGTCTATGAGTTGGAAGCGTTCGGTCCGAAAGGTCATCCGAAGATCCAGAATAACAAGAGTTTGGCTCAACTGGCTATTCATGGACCGATCAATAGCTCGCACTTTGAAGGCCAGAAAATCATTCTCCGGAATGTAAACCAAATATTTTTATAATTCAATAAAGAGTTGAAAATTTTAATTCAGTTTCTCTTCAAAAGACAAATACAGTAAAGGAATGGGTATTCA
Source organism: Eueremaeus valkanovi (assembly GCA_034693305.1). Taxonomy (NCBI): domain Eukaryota; kingdom Metazoa; phylum Arthropoda; class Arachnida; order Sarcoptiformes; family Eremaeidae; genus Eueremaeus; species Eueremaeus valkanovi. The sequence goes on along the minus strand of JAQIWA010003217.1, from coordinate 2,357 downwards.
CCACCAAATGGAAACTTTACTCAACAACAGACATAACATCGGATTTGGATGTGTTTGAAGTCATAAACTCGGATAATATGACAATAAGTTTGAAATACTTGAGTATAGACAAGGATAAGAAGACAATCGGATTCACTACGAGTAGTGATAAAACTGAGAAAATTTTTGTCAAACGCATAGGAAATGCAAATAAATCTGAAATCAATTGCATTAATAAAACCGATTTTACTAATATGTCTGAAATGATTGACTTCACTGAACTGAATGGCACTCAAATCACTTCAGCCTTTATTATACACGAAGGCGAGTCTCGGGTCTGGTATTTAATGGCCGGAAGACTATTGTGTCAAATGAAGATCAAAGACGACGATTGGCTGCCATTCTGTTCTATACAAGACATCTCTGAATGGATTGATTGCAACCCAAAAACAGATTCGACTGAAAACGAGATTTTTATAATAATTATACTATTGATTGCATTCATACTCATATTATTTGCAGTTATTTTCTGGTTTTTCTTAAGACAACGCAAACAGAGATATAAAGAAAAGGATAGAAATTCGGGTAAAAAATAAAAAGTATTTTATAATCAATTCTGTTATTAATTGAAATCAACTCAACCCCAGAGTCGGCCTCTTTTGAACAGTCGCTAAAAAGTGATCATTCGCTCGAAACGATTCACTCGATTACGGGACGAAAGACTAAGCACTCGAATGCTTCAATGTCTGGACCTATTGAGCAGACATCTAAGGACAGTAAGACTGCGAAATCGGAGTTGAAAAGTAATGAAAACTTTTATTTAATTAGTCTTATAGTCAGGTCTACTCTCTGGCCATCACTAATATGTAGATTAAAATAATATTAATTTAAAAATTCATTTTCAGAATCGATATTCAGTGTCACTGAAAGTAGACCATTGCTGAGCGGAGAGGAACCAGAAGTGAACCAGAAGTCAGACCATTAGAACATTTGAATTCAAAAAGTTTTTCTTTATTATCGAAAAAGTGTTTGCATTTCAAACAAAATTATTTCAAATATTTAATTAAATTCATATTTGCTTTTCATGTTTTGTATTAATTTTGTTAATAAATAAAATCATTTTAAAAAACAAATCAATCGATTCAATAGAAAGTCAAACAAAATGTGAAAATAAATACAATAATAGAAAACTTCGACAAAAATATGCCATTCGTTCCCTCAACAGGTACTGGAGTCTCAACCAGCTATTGGCCTGCACTTTGATTCTGCTCTAATTCTGTTGTAGTTGTCGTGTCAGTCAGATTTTGATCAGCACTTGCATGTAATCCTCTACATTTCTGTGCCTTACCATATACAGTATCATATGACCATGTTTGTTTGACTATAATTTCATGATTATATCGATTATTTTAAAAGCATTTATAATAAATTCAATTAAAAAGTTAATTAAAGGAATAGTATATAGTAATCGTTTGAATTTTTAATCAATGCTAATATGTTTTCGCATATTTGCTATAATAAAGAGTCTCTTATATTACGAAACTCGAAAAAAGTATAATTACTGTCATTCAGTAGATATGATAATAAACGTAATATAAAAATCAATATTTTATTCATTCATACATTTAATTACTGCTAATGTTAGCAAAGAATAGGAATATTTCAAAACAGTATTCACTTTGGACTCAGAATATCAGTTGAAAGACTAACTCATATTTTAAGTCTATTTTTTAATATTTTGTCTAATAATCAAAAATGTCTTTAATTCTCAACAAAATAGTTAATCGAAAACTATTTGGTTTAATAATATTGTTTGGATTTGTTTATCAATTCTATGACTTGTCTAACGATTATCTTCACTATAATTATGTGATTGAAATGAAGAACAAACCATACGTTTCGGGTATACCTGCAGTGACTGTATGTGTAAATCCTAAAAATGATTTAAACGGAAAGACAGAATTTGGTTGGAAACCAAAAAAATATAATTACACTATCGGTTGCGGATATATATTGAATAAGAAAATAATACATTTTAATGAATATAATTCAACCGTTTATTCGAGATATAAAAGCAATTCTTATTGCTATACGTATTTGCAAGATATGAATGAATCAGAATTAAGGCAAATCGATATTTTATATGTCGGGGTTAAGTTTTATGCGATGACCCAGTTCATAATACACACGCATTACAGTCCATCACATTTTGTGCGAAATAATATATTTATTGTAAAAAAGTTTCAGAGATTGAAAATATCTGAAAACAAAAAAGTAATGAAAAGCTTTTTACCCAAACCTTATGCAACCGATTGTTTCGATTACGCAATGAATATACGGAACAATATTTCGCCGAAATCTCAATCGGAATGTATGTT
>JAQIWA010003216.1:0-10992 GCA_034693305.1 Eueremaeus valkanovi | reverse complement strand
AGACCAGCTTCAATATTGTACCCCCTGTAGTTTTTCTGTGGCGCACGATTCAAAGTTTGCGCTTAATATGAAACACTGTACCTAGGTTCTAAAAATACTGTAGTATAGAATTCCCTCAGAAATAATAGAATTCTATTAGAAGGGACTGAAGAACTGAAGTCCCTATTAGTTGTGCTTGTTGCCTTTCTGCTTAATAACTACTTTGTAATGACAGCTCAAATATCAAGGTTAGTTTATACTGTATGTTGGTTTTTAACCCTTATTAATAATATTATAACTTAATATGAGAATAGTTGTGACTTTTGTGACGAACTATAGCCAATGTATTGCTAAATAAGGCGTAAAGTTTGAGCTTTTCTCACATCAGCTGTTCGTATAAACAATGAGTTATTTATGTTTCGATGTTTTCAGTGCATAAATATGTCAATAGTTTTGCCGCCAATTCGTTGATTGCAATAAGTTTTGCAATCAATCGATACGATTGACTCGTTTTCATAATTGCTGTCAAAATCTATTCTACGATAAAAACAATGAATTTTTCTGATAATAAAGCAAAAGAACATCAGTTCCCAGAAGTGGACGAAGACTTGCGTCGAATCGGGGAAAGGGAGGCTTCGAAGCCCTTGTGTCCGTTCGGCACCAAATGCTACCGAAAGAATCCAAACCATTGGCAGGACTTCAGACATAAAGCAGATCCGACTCCGAAGAAGACACCCAACGATAGGACCCAACAAAAGGATAGGAATGAACGCAAAAGAGGTGACCAATGGTTGCATCAAATTCTCGAACAATTAATTGAATTGAACCACAATTTTAGGACAAATTACCGATTATTTCAATAAAAGGCCAAACGATGTGAAGAAAGGATCCGCCGATCGAACCAAAGATGAAAGCGATTATGAAATTGAAGACAATTCAGATGAGGAACCGATGACTACAAGCAAAGAGCGGCCGAACACTAGTGTCTCGTCTGAAAGGACACCAAAACGCGTGAAATTTTCGCCGTTTAAGGCATTTAACTCTGTTTTAGCTCTAATTTAAACGAAACTAATTTTATATTTATTTTTAGACCAAAACTGAAACAAAGACTAATAGCAATCAGAAGAAGAGATTGCGTCGAATCCAAGACAATGGCAGTGGAAGTGATAGTGATTTTGGCAACGATTTGAATGCAATCATAAACAATGACTTCGAAGTGAAGCCAAAGAAAGTGGATTTGAATAAGAAATGTAATCAACAAATGATTTGTTTAATAGTATTTGTATTCATATTATTATTAATCAATTCTTAGCCAAAACTTCTTCAAAAGTGAATAAATTGGAAATAATTGAAGAAATAAATGCAAACAATGAGACAAAAGGCATGAAAAATAATGAATCGATTGTCGAAACAAAGGGAGAAAAGGAAAGGAATAATAAACTCAAAGAATCGGATGATTCGAAGCCTCCGATTGCCGATCCGTTTAAACCAAAGTTGACTCCAAAAGAGTTGAACGAAGTATTGAAAGATATATTTTTGGTCGAAATGCCGAAAGACTTCTTCCATTTGTGGCAGTTCTGCAAAACACTTAATCCGCGAAAACCCGAAGGTTTGTGGAAATCAATTGAATTGGTTTTGGTTTTCATTTCTATACGCTTTCAGAGGCATTGGTTGAAGGCTTGGGTCTAAGACTTGTCGGTCCGTACGATGTGCTGACCGGAAGAATAAAGAAGAGTTGCATTGAGGACAGGGAACAAGTGCTGTGCCATTGGAGGTATTATTACGATTCGCCAGAAATGCAGACAATACTGGCCTCTAATAAAAGTGGTTTCCATTTGGGGTACTTTCGCGACACTCCCGAAGAGGAAAATCCTGTCGTTGTGTCCAATAATGGCGACACGTCTTGTATTATCGAAGGAAAGGCAGACAATATTTTTGGTGCCATTTATGGCGAAATACAAAAACTTAAATCTAAGGACTCGTCGGATAAGAGTTTAGCAATAATTGAAACCAAAGTCAAAAGTTTTTGCACTCAAAACAAAATCGATTTTAAAGACAATTCAAAAGTAAAGTCAAGAAAATCCATAATAATTGCGAAAACATTCAACGGATTCGGTTGTGTTGTTCCCTACGATAAGAAGACAGAACTCGGTTATCGACCCCTTCCCGAAACGGACAGTAATCTGAAGAAACTGTTGACTAATATAATCAAATTGAAAGCCGAAGAGAGGACTGAATCGAAAGGATTGACTGAATTGCAGGAAATCATTCAATTAGTGAGTTATGCGAACGACGAGTACGACTTCGGAATGGGGTTGGAGTTAGGGCTGGATTTGTTCTGTTTCGGTGACCCCTTCTTCCATAAGTCGGTCTCATATCTGCTGTCTATGGCTTACGATCTGCTGAAGAGACAGGCCTTCAGTCGGATAATCAAAGCTCACATTAATAACAGACGAAAGGGTTTTCGTTTGGATTCGCTTTAATTCAATTCAATTCAATACTTATTCAAAATTCTATTAATTATTTGTATGTAAACTAAACTACTGTATCGGCAGTACTGTTACTGTAAGTGCAGTGCTGTCTATGCCATCTACACATGTATGCTATTATTGAGTCACTCTATCACTAATGTTGTGCACATTTGAGACTCATTTTGAGTCAACACTATTGTATAGTTGTGTTTGTTTTGCAAATATTTTCATAAAAATCAATTTAAACCAATTGTTTGATTTCAACTCAATTAAAGGTAAGTTTGTTCTTCTTGTACTCGATTACACTTTATTTACATTTATATGCATTGATGACCCGGAGTATACAATCCATTATATAATTGCTTGAGTTGACTCATTTGTCTCATCCGTTCAATCATTGAATTGAAGCGAATGTGTCGGACATATGCTTCATATGAAAGCATTTCCTTCACCTCTGCTCTCATCCAATGTAATCATATTATACGGCATTGCAGTACTCAATGTGCAACAGGGTATCTATGAGTATGACCTAAATAAGCATTTAGTTTTGAGCTGGATCAATAATCATAACGCGTTAATAAGAGAGTGTTTTGCTAAGTTACACAACAAGTACATAATTTAGCCGAGGTAGTCAACTGATTTCATTTCAGGCAATTTGGTAGTTGAACTGGGTGCAAATATTATATGCTCATCATATAATACTTGTATGAATATACAGTAATATAATATACATATTGACAAAATATCTCACTTCAACTGTGTATTAATGTGTCTATAAATGTACAGAATATGTACTGACTTTTTGCTCAGACTTGCAAACTAAAAAAGGGCGGGATTTGTTTCATTCGTTAACGTCCTGCTATAAGTGAATCATTTTTTACAGTATACTTAGCGCTCGAGCTTTCCCACTCCTAAGTAATATCTTCCCGGAAGATACGGAAGTTCCATATCTTCTGGGAATTCCTTAAAAACTGGAAATAAACTTGAACGGATATACTAACTATAATATCATAAAGTACTTTTGGCATAATATTACACAATTTTAAATATAAAAATAAAAACAAATATAAATTATTACAAATAATAAATGAGTCACAACTATAGCGCCATCTTTTATTTAGTTTTTTTTACCAAGTTCAATTTTCCCTTTATTATATTTTCCCAAAAAAATGAAAATTTTGGAAGGGAATTTATTGGGAGCTATTCTGGGAGGTGAATATCTCAAATGTTAAGTTTTCAATTTTTTGTCGTATTTTATGTAAGACAAATTTTATAGGCGGATCCCAGCTATTTTAGTTTGCAAGTCTGAGCAAAAAGTCAGTACCTCTAATCTCAAATATGGTCTCAAAAACTTATATCATTTTCTACTCATTTGTTTGCAATGAATATTTCATTTCTTTATTTCAAAAGTAATTATAAAAATATTTTTCAGATCTTTTGAGTTAAGCATTGATTCGCTTCAGATATGCGTCAAATCCTATATTTTTATACGATTCGGCGGCTGCTGTAGGATCAGGAGCACCAGTGATAGCCCGGCCCACTATTATGATATCAGTTCCTCTATTAATAATCGCTTCTTCCGGAGTTATGTACGACTGGCCCAATGAATCCCCTCCCCTATCGATATGAACGCCGGGTGTCATATGAATGAAGGACTGGTCGGCAGCGACTCTCGACTGACAAATGAAACCGATAACAAAGTCCTGGTATTGTTTGGCCCACTTATATGCTGTCTGGGCGTCACTGGGGTTCAATAGGCTCCCCTTCGAGCTCATGGATGCAACCAAAAGACAACCCCTTTGGGAAAGAGCATCGCTTTTCAGGTCTGCTTTCAGGCCTTCGACAACTGCCGGTCCAGCGATGAGATGAGCGGTCACTATATGAGCCCACGAACTCATTCTATAAACCCCTTTATTGTATTGCAATCCAACGGTGCGACCGATGTCTGAAAATTTACTGAAAACCAAAATTCAAAAGATTTGAAAAATTGATTCTGAAATTGAATGCAAAGCCAATACCGGTCTTCGAAGAGCAAAAAATCCCATTCCTTTGCAATGGTTTCGATTTGTTCGATGAAAATGTCGTCAAAATTGTCTATAATATCGATGTGAAGCTTAAGCACAACCACATGCGGGCCAACCTTTTTGGCCATTTCAATGATTTGATGCCAATCCGTCAGATCTAAGGCCAGGCATAAATTGCTTTGCTTTTTATCCATTAATTTAAACAATCGTTTAGTCAACGGATGTTTGGACTGTTGTGAGCACTGCTCGTATGTCAGCCACTGCTTCGAAGTCTTGTTTACTAACGATAAGAGTTTGCTTTCATTCACTATTGTGTCGTTGATTGCGAGCGGATTAGCGCTAATCCACTCTAATATTGCCTTTGATTGGTCTGAACTGATTTTGATCTCCTTTTCTAACAAATCCAATGCAGTCCTCAAATCAGTTAAACTTAAATCAGAAGACAATATAATTAATGCGAAAAAGTGTCGCAAATGAGACCTGCGTTCAAACCTGTGGACCTTAAGACCAAATTCTTTCATATTATTTAAGCCATTCTGTTGTCTGTCAATGAAGACGATAGCGTCGGACACAACGAGTCCAGCGCTTCTCAAGGCCTCCGATTTGAACCATAATTACAATAATTATTAGTTTATTAAAGCATTGATTGAAATGAAAATTAAAATTAATGTAAACTCATTACTAAAGCCGTTTCCAAAACACTGGAACCGCTGGATATGATGTCTTCAATTATCAATACTTTGTCTCCCATTCGATACAAGCCTTCAATCACTTGTTTGGTTCCGTAATCTTTGGTTTCCTTTCTCTTCAGAATCATTGGAATATTGTTTGCAATGGATATCGACTTCAAATCAAATAAGAGGTTAAATCCAAATATTGGACCGAAAGAAGACCTGAACCTACTGTGGCGATGGGCAGTCCAGTGTAGGGAACGCCACAGATCAGGTCGTATTGGATCTGAGATGACTTCATCTTCTGGTACAACAAATCACTCAACGATTTCTGCCAATCAGTCAATCAATCAATTAATTGAATTGAATTTTATATAATATTTACAAACAATCTGACCATAAGTTTGGGTTTGGAGACAATGAATCTGAAATCGAGATAAACGGGTGAATGAATGCCAGTCTTGAGAACAAAGTCTCCAAACTTTATGGCATTTAAATCGAAACAATCGCTAATCAATTGCTTTATAGCAGCAGTCGATTCACTCATTGTTTCCATTGAAGCAAATCTGTTCGCAATTCAATCCAATACTGGTATGAATGCACACATAAGACAATAAGATACTCTTGGTTCTATTGCTATTATAATTTACATGTGTTCAATTACGGTAATACAGTATTAATATTATGAATAATTTATGATTAGCTTACAGTCAGTTATCATATCAATGTGAATGAGATCACGTGAATCACATGAAACGATTATTGTTTAAAAACTTTATTTTCTAATACTTCTCAACAGATGTCGGCATAGATTTGGAAAGAATTTAAAATCTATTAAATTGACATTGAGCTCATTTATTATAATTTATAAATAATGTTTACTTGATTTGAAAGAACCATGATCAGGGGATGGGTGGGATGGGACAGAACACATTGGCGAGCTCAGGCACATTTGAAAGTCTATAAACTAGTCGTGAATTTCAAGAAGTTTTTATATAAAAAGTATTGAATTCAGTGTTCACTGCAATGCCATTCATGTCATTCACAACGCATTCGTTCACTATTTTTGAGTCACTTAACAGATCCAAAGCCAAGAGCGCCACCAGAGCTGATCCCTGTTCTGAGTAGCGCTTATTCTTCTCGAGATAACAACTGGAATAAGACTTTCCGTCTATGGTTACCACAGTATTGAAGTGTTTCTCTATTTGTTTGGTCTGATATACCGGGGCTTTCATTGAGTTTCGTTTAGTGAACTCCAAAACCTGAGACTTCGGTAAATCGTTTTCAGCGAACAAATTGCGGACAAAAATGAGAGGCATTTGCACTGAATTGGGGTTTGGGTCAGAAGTCTTGAACTTTTTGTTGGCAACAGAATTGCATTCATTGAATAGCTTTGAACTCAATTGGCGTTTAAGGCTCTCTCTGTGCGCACAGTATTGATTCAAATGCCATAACTGGCAAATGGTTTTCATGGTCTGTGCGGCTAACAGTGCTTTCCCTCTCTGTGTTTCCTGCATTGGGCCCAACATCTGTTGGATCACATACTTAGTGTTAATCACATTATTGTCGAAATCGACGCATAATTTGATGTATTGTTCGATCACTGCATCGATTGGTAGCAAAAGGTCTCGTTTCAGGAAAATGGAGACATTCTTCTGCGCCGCCCGTCCTATCATCACAGATGAACAGCCCGTCTCTGTGCGGAACCGCTCGATGTCTTCATAAGTATTTATCTGATCTGATCCGCCGTTTGCAATGACCGGTATTTTTACTGACTGTGCGATCGCTTTAATGAAATCGTTTCGATTCGGGTGTTTGGGTCGTTCCGATTGAGTCCTTCCGTGAACTGCCAGTGCCTTAACACCAGTCGACTCAATAAGTTTGACTAAACTGAGCGTCTGTTGAATGTCTGGCAAAACCCTTATCTTACAAGTGATTGGTTTTCGCATATTATTCACTAAATTACTCAGAATTTCGTAGACTTTCTTCGGTTGAGTGAGAAGTGCGGAACCCATTCCTCCCTTAAGACTGAACTGTTTAGGACAACCCATATTCACATCTATGGCCGACACGTCCTCTTCCACCAGTTTAGCCGCAATCAGAGCCCTATTGGCATCACTTGTGCCCAATTGGAGGACAAGTTTGTCCGTCTCGTCCGCACAGGTCCTGAAGACAACAATGGCGTCGGAATCGATGAAATCAATTGTTCCCAGAATTGTGTTCACCACTCGATTGCATCGAATGAGCTTATAGTCGATTATCTCCTCTGTGTATACCAGTTGTGCACCCATTCTGAGGGCCAGGAGTCTCATCGGAAGTGTTGCTGTCCTTACCATTGGCGCCAATATTACCTTTGATTCAAAGCTTATCTCTTCAGTCCTTCCATTCATACCATTCGTATTGAGTTCACTCTTAGTCTCTCTTTCAGTCATTTCTATCAATGAATTGTTGATTGTCTTATACGGTAGTACTCTATTGTACTCTGTTGTACCTTATAGTGCCTTATTATACCTTGAACATCCAATATTAACTTAATACTTTATTAATATTAATATTAACCATGTTCATTCAGGATTCAGTTCAACGTGTGATTCACATTCACAGTATCAGTGACGCAGCGTTTGGTATATACTACCTCCCGGGGCAAATCCCTCTGAACTCTGGGAATTCCTAAATGTTTTGAAGGAATAAAAAGCACACCGGGTAACTCATTTATTATTCAGAAAACCCTATTATAGCAGGAAATAGTGTTTTTCTCATTTTTCGTTTTATGTAATTCCAGTTTTTAGGGGATTCTTTGAAAAAAGGAACTTTCTTATCTTCCGGGAAGATATGCCTTTGGAGGGTTGGCACAGACGTTATGGTTGGTGTCTGTTGATGACATCATTGGCATTACTGTAGGCTCTCATGTGATGTAAATACAATACAAATATAAACAAACTTTGTTTTCATTCAATAATAATATTCAATATTTGTATCGATTGTTAAATGCACTCAAATATGACTTTACAGTTAATATAGTATTGATTACCGAATAATCGGTTTAATCCTAATTAGCACTCAATTACTGTTATTAATATCATATGTGAACTAATTCTTGAGTGCATTCTCTTACCCATTGATCATATGTTTGGCAAATATAGCAAACAATGGCAACAAATGAAGAAACAGAATATTCTTCACTCATTGATGAGACAAATGGTGAACATTTGAGTCACTCTTTCTCCGAACCAAAAGACAAGTATTTTGACAATTGTTTGCATTAATTGACTTTACGTTATGTATAACACAATTGATATAAATAGCAATAATTATTATTATATACTAATAAGCTATTATTTTATACTATACTGTGAATTAGGGATGTGCAAGGTCGGCCGAGTCAGGGGGGTTTTGCCAAAATACCCCCCCTGAGTTTTGAAAGTCGAGGGGGGGGGGTACCTAAACTATGCGGAAAACAGCCTAATTTTGGGCCTAACTCGGCTTTTTTTTCAAAAACTCAGGGGGGGTATTTTGCCAAATCTCAAACTCAGGGGGGGGGGTATTTTGTCTATACCCCTCCTTGCACATCCCTAGGTCAGAGTGTCTGATTAGAACACTTATATCGGATATGCCTAGGATGGCAGTCTGAGCCATTCGGAGCAACTTCTGAACACAATATATTTATATGCCATACGAAAGACTCACTGAGAAAGTTGTGATTAAAAGTATAGAACATAATTGTGGAGTGAGTTGTGAGGAAAGGATACAGTTTTGGTAGATTAGGGCCGATGAGACAATTCAAACAATTTGGAAAAACACAACAAATTAGTAATGAACTCTTTGAAATGACCTGTGAGTAGTGATATCATGAATTTTTTTGCTCTACTTAATACATGACATGTTCACAATTTTAGTGCATTTCTTATACCCTTTCAAAAACTCCCAGCTCTGCTATATATCGATGTATTGTATCTGAAATAATATAATAATCAAAACTCACTCCAACCGAATGGACCAAACATTTCGGTTCTCCAGTGGTTCCGGAACTGAATAGAATACAAAGCGGATGATTGAACGGCGACTCAAAGTATTGAATTTCATTCTCCGGATCCGCTTCTTCTAAAAACTCTTCTAATGTACAGCTTTTCGAGATTTTTTTTATTTCATTCATTTGTTGATGTCGTTCCTCTTTATCTGAGATTTCGAGCGGAGATATAATGACCCGATTGACTGATTTGAGCGAATCTATGAGTTGAGACAACTTATCCAAATGGTTGTGTCGTTTGCCGTTATATATGACTGAATCGACTGAAAACAACATTTTAGGCTTAATTTGACGCAACCTTTCGAGAACTCCCTAACAAGTGATTGAGCGGTCATTGTATTAATGATTACATCGATTATACTCCAGGTCTAGCATTCATACAGATATTCCAAAGTCGGGTGAAGTCGAGCTCCAAATGGCACCGATTGCCGAAGTGGCCAGAAATGCCTCGACAGCGTCCCTCCCGTTCGGCAAATAACCTTGTGCAATTTTATACAATTTTAGTCTCATATGAAAGGAATGCATGTCTTCTATAATAAGTTAACATCCAATCGATTGAATGCAAAATTACTGAACTTCTGAATAAATTATAATTATTTCGACTTTTATTTGCATTAAAATGACTATTAATTGAAGTGAATTTCATTAATATCATTGACTGGAAGGGACTTTACCGACAACCCTATCGCCGACAGTCAGACCACTTTTCTTCATCGCAGAGACCAATAAACTGATTCGCGCTTTCATTTGCCCAAAGGTCACTTTCTCGATGACAGGTCTGCCCTCTCCGGCCAAAAACAGGGCCACTTTGTTTGGGTCATTATTTTCAGGTCTTTTTAGTATATTTTCGGTGTAATTGAGTTGAGAACCGCTAAACCATTCGGGGATTTCGTCGATTGGCTTATGTTTGTCGACAACTGTTTCGTATGAATTCGAATAAATTATTTTCGAAAAACTCCAAAACTGTTGCCAAAAGTCTGAATAGTTTTCAATAGACCAGTAGTAGAGATCCCAGTATGAGCTCAATTTAAGCCGGTATCTTTCGTTTATAATATCTCGGAACTCATCCATTTTGGTCTTCCCGAACATACCCGGCCTCCACATAACTTTTGATAATACTTCCTCTTTATTTGAATCCATTATTAATCAGTTGACAAACTTTCTTAGTATTCCAGTTATCGAAACAATTAATGAAAATATAATTTAAAAATTTTTAATTAAATATTATTAATGTTATTGTTATTGTAGTTTGCAATCAGTTTAAACGAAAACAATCGATAATATTGTGGTTTATTTGTTGGATTCATTGCTAACTTATAATTTATAAATATCTAATTTCCTCGTTCTATAATGCAATTGTGATATATTGCCTTGCTACAGCCTTGCTGCTTAACAATTCTTACAATGCTTTAACGTTTGCTTATATGAGTCAGAAATTATATTTATAAAACTGACTTTAGAACTGAAACTACTGTTTCAATGAAACACACATTGAATGCTGTAGAATAATTTTCAAATGATTCTACGAGGAAAACATGATCAAGGTTCGCCAAAATTCTTGGAGCATTTTGAATGAATGGGGCGAATGACTCGTAAGGAATCTAAACTCATTGGAGTCGACCGTAATTTTTCATCGAAAACAAATCGAATAAATGAATGCAATATTATCTTGATGATTTCAAAGCTCAAGGGGTAAGTCGGTCAGGTGGTCCTTCCTTTAGCTACTGTAGAATACCTTACACTCAGTCCCGGTCATAATATTTTATTAATGAGTAAATGACGAGTGTCCTTTATGTCATGCAAACTTATGTGAACTATCA
>JAQIWA010003215.1:0-10994 GCA_034693305.1 Eueremaeus valkanovi | reverse complement strand
AAAAACTTAATCGAATTATACACTTAAATCTTAACAGTGAAGCTCCTCCTCTGATACCCTACACTCTACTCAATCTACCCATATAGCTAAATTATACCTGCCACTTATTTATCCCTTTCCAAGCATTTCCGAGTAAAATCAATTACATCATTAGTTTCAGTATCTCCTAGGCTTCCAATCAAGCAATGATTCACTTACTTCCCTCTACTTCCTGAGATTCTATTCGTGAATTTCATCTATGTCTATGAGAATTCTTGTTCTAAAAATTGCTTAATTCTCCCAGCTTAAAGGGGTAATTTCTATCCCAGATGACTATACAAATGATTTTTATGATAATACTAAATCATTTTCACAAAAATATCCATGGGCAGCCTTACTATGGTATCCGGTTGCCCTCCTTTGCTGAAGCCTTAAAAGAAAAAATTAATTAAAATATTATCCGAACAAAAATATTTTCATACATTCAGAAGCAAATTAAAAACTAATTAAAGCACATAATAAATGATACAAATCTTTATACAGTTATACAAATAGAAAAAAATAATAATAAATTCAAAAAACAAAATCAAATATTATGTCATTCATTAAAAAACAGCTAAACTTTAAGTACAGTTAAAAACTAATTAACGCTTTAATAAAAATACTGCTGAATCGCATTCGAGACTTAAGATAATAATATGTTTGCAGAAAAAGATATCAAATAATTATAATTGCATTCAAATGGTTCTGAACTAAAATATAAAATCAAAAGAGAGAGAAAAAAAGAGTGCAATCACTTCAGGAAATAAAAAAATAATTTGAAAGTTTCATTAAGAAGATATCAAAAGCAGACGGACTATAGTAATAGTAGCATAAGTATACCTGACCTTGAACTTGACCCTGAGCACATACTCTTATTTAGTAGTATAATAGTTCTTATCTACGGGTGATTTAATATGGAATAGCATTCAATGTATGGCATGAAAGATGAGATTATAATCCAATACTTATTATCAGCAAAATTATTGTTTTGAAAAAATTCCGGTTTTTATTGCGTATACTGTACTGTCGTTTCATATTTCTTATAATTAATATTTAGTCATTTTTTTGTGAGTTATTTATAAAATTTTAAACTTTTATTCATTTTATTTATGAGTTTTCATTGAAAATCAATTTAAAATTTTTTATTTATAATTTTATTCCTTATCAGTATTTTATCTGTTTGAGCAGGCACCATGTGGCCATGTTAATTTATTTTAATATTTTTTCCGGGCTCTTCTCTTTATCTTGCTTAAATAAATAAAATAAAATAATCGATGTCATGATAGTTGAATTTATTACTGGAAATAGTGATTTATGTTAATGTAATAAAATGTACCCATTATGGAATTATGCTGGCTTATTAAATATTCTTGTTTACTTATTTTTCAGGAGCAATAACTTATGGAAAATATATTTCTTTTTCCTATTTTTATCATTATTTTTATGATTTGATGCGAAAATTATAGTAATGTTGATATAAAATAAGAAAATTTATTACAGTTTATACATAAAAAAAATTATGATTTATATTATGGAATGTTAGTTAAAATTAGTATTTTCTTCAGTAGAAAAAAAATTTACACATTTTTTGTGAAATATTTTTTCTGTGAAATAAACAGAAAAAAAATATGAAAAATGTTTGCAATTATTTTAATCATAATTTTTGGTTTTTATGATAAAATATTTGTATAAAAAGAAAATTAACAGAAAATTAATGTAAAATTAAAATTAATTTTCAGAATCACACAGATATCGGGTCTGGCTTTCCATTAAAAATCAATTACACTGATAAGTTTTGGGGAAGAGAGCAATCAATTATACATAAAATTAATTGAGTTCTCATTGAAAATAAAAATTTGAACTTAAGTTAATTTAAATGTTAATAAATTCGAAACATTCATAAATTCTTGCTTTAAAATTTCACACAGAATAAATTCAAGCAGCAATATGATCAAGGTGCAATAAAAATATAACTATTCATCTCTATTATGAAAATAATCATGCTAGTAAGCCTGATAGATTAATAATAGCAAGTTTTAATATTAATTTTGATTTGTACTAGCCATAGTTATTTTTTAGATACCTTGGTCACTCCATTTTACAGAAGAAATTTCTGATACAGACCTCACATATCAATAACTTAATTGCGAACCGAATTCCAGTTTTAAATAGATTTTCTTACTTTACAGGAATAATGATTGGACTGAATAATAATTTTCATCCAAAAATTCATCAATGCTTTCAATGAGATTCCTATTCAACGGTTTGATTGATAAGCAATTGATTGCTTTTTAATTGTTGAATATTATTCCGCATTATTTTTCTATTAATAATTTCATATAATTTCAAAGTTAAGTATACCTTAATATGAGGCCCCCCTTGAGCTTCACAATTAAGCTGTCTTATAAAAAAATATTTAAGCCGGAACAATAGCTAAAGTTGATCACCCTGCTTACAATTCAAATTTTTAGCCCTAATACTTTAATTTAATAAATAAACCTCACATAGAGTTAATATTAACCATGTTAATAATAGAGAAGTAATTAGCTTAAAAACATCAACATAATGAGCTGTGTAATTTTTATTATCTACGTCAATTTAAAAATGTAATATAATACTCAGGATGTTATACATATAGTTAGCTCTAAAATAATTATCATTATATCCGAAATTATATACTGTTTTGATAATAAAAATCTTCATTAAAAAAATTATAAAAACATTTTCGCATAATATGTGTAAACATATTGACAGTCAGACTGAAGATTAAGAGCAAAAAACTAATGGAAATTATATTTCAAATAACTTGATATAAATTGCAGTCACATTAAATATTATCGTGATGTTTGCATTATAAACAGGTACAGGATGCATTAAAATAAAGTTGATATTAATAAATAATCAATTAACATTTATCATTCCCACCAAATTATAAATTGATCAGTACTTAAATGTTTAAAATATTATTCATTTATTTTATTTTATTTTATTCTGATATTAACATAAGTTTCTATAAATTATATATTTATTTGTGGGCTAAAACCAAATTAATAACAACAAAAAGTGACCCTACTCAGCCCACACTAAAAGGATAAGCATGTTAAAATGACTAACTAACAAGCTCCCCTCCCTACTTGAACATCTCTGGCCTTAATTTATAGGCAATTCAATACCCTCTTCCTCAGTCATTCTCATTCACTACTATAGTCCATAGTGTTCTATAAATAATTTTTCATTCTAAATAATCAACGTTATTTATGTTATGCACATTTACGTAAAAAAATAAAAAAGCACACAGCTCAAAAATAACAATTTGCGGCAAAAAAATGCTACGCGTCTGAGACTACAGGACAGGTGACGGGCCAATCGCAACCACAAAATCTTGGCCAACATGGTCAAGGGCTCGAACTCCAGCCCTCCAGCGAGCCAGTGAGCTATTCGGGCGCTCTCATAAATAATGTTTTATTCACAGTCTTCTAACGAACCCAAAAGGAACTCTATGTTGTATTATGTATAGCAATAGTATAATAGGATTTCTTATACGTCAAGCGCTATAAGAGCTATAACTTTGGATAAAAGAAATGCCTTTTTTCTCATTCACACAAAGAAATCATTTCACGGACTATAAGCTCCTCTTTTCGGCCCTTTTTTATAGCAAATACTTTAAATTCCTTTTTTTAAAATTGAAGTTTGAAAAAGAGTAACAAAAAAATCAGATTAAAAAGCATCTAAAAATATATGCCTGGGAAACTTGAATTTTTTCTAAGCTTGTTACTCTTTTTTTGCTGGAATATATTTAAAAGCAATTTGTTTCTAATCTTATCCAGAATTCAGATCTGAACTGTAATTAACGAAAGTATTTAGTAATCAATTAATTTTCGAATATCACTGAAAATTATTAGAAAAATATCTAATTATAGATAATATGACTTAAAAAGCAAAATATTTTTATCAAACATTCCGTCAGCGAAAGTAAAAGCAAATGAGTTGAGCTCATTTATAGCTATTTTTGGTAATTGACTCAATTGCCTAACCTTTAAATACTTTCTAGTTTATAATTAATGATGCTGGATGATCTACTGCTCGTATATCATCATAGGCAAAATATAGAAGTTAACTAATCTTGATGAAATAATAACATTTTTGACTAAACTGCGACAAATTGTCGATCATATTAAGCAAAATTTTAACACTTTTTACACAAAAGTATTATTTAATTATTGCTAATCATATTCTGGTACAGACGTGAAATCAAATGTGTGCTTCACTCTGAGTAATAACTGTTATCTAATTTTTTGATAATTTCTTATCCCTTTCTATAATTTCATATCAGTTTGAAATCAAATAAACTTTTGGCACAAGAGTTGAGATTAAAATAATTTTGTGAAAAAAATAATTAAACTTTTATTTAAAAAAATTATTTGATTTAAAACTGATATAAAATCAACGAAAGAGTTGAGAAAAGATCAAAAAATTAGATAAAATTTATTACTCAGAGATAAAAAAAAGCACATATTCTGTCTGTACAGGTCAACAAAAAATAATCAAGAACAAATCAATATAACTATTGAATTAATTTTGTATAATTTTATTTCAATTTATCAGCATGCTCATTTCCATATATATTATCTAACCTGAAAAGAATTCTAATAAACTGTAAAAAAGTGATGAAAGCCTTCAATTCAAAGCATTTTATAGCAAAAAGTAGTTTTTAAATGCGTTTACAAAATTCAAAAGAATTTCTAATCATTTGCTGAAAGCGTATAATTAATGCCAAAAAAGCCTTAGAAATGCTTTCAAACATTTTGTGATTTTTTTTCAATAAACGAATAATAAAAGAAATAATTTTATGAATAATTATATGCAAAATATATCTTTGAAATACCTATTTGTCTGAACGGTGTGACTACTAATTGAAATTTGAATTGTTGTCGATCTAACTGCTCGAACACTAATTCAAGTGCATTGTTGTCTGTCGTCCGTTCAAAGTCTTCTTTGACTTTCTTTTTTGATAAGATCTTCGGTCGAGTGGGTGTGAAATGTAGCGATTCAGTGAACCAGTGCTTGCCATTAGTTGATATACCTGTCCAGACATGAATAGGTGGAACAGAAGGGGAAACAGACTGTCAGACAATTTAGTAATGAAACAGAAAATAACTTCAATTTTTATAACAGAAAATAAAGAGTAAATAAAATAATAAAAGCATAAAAAATATTAATAATGCACATAAACTACATTATTAATGGTAAACAGGGATGGCCAGTGAGCATCTGGGTGTGAACCATTAATTTTTCGCATGAGTTAACAAACTATAAATAAAATATGATCCACATGCTATAAAAAGTTATTTTTTATATCGGGTTCGAGTTTACAGTTTGAAAATAAAAGTAATTTTTCCAAAAAAAAAATTATTTTTCAATTCAATGCAAAGCAATGTTTGAAAAGTTATTATTCATATATTCAAACACAAAAATATTTAAATAATTTTCAAATTCAACTTTCATTGAGCAAAAAAATTATAATCAGAAAAAATGACCATAGATAGAACAAGCACCGTAAAAAATTATTTAAAATAAAGGTACTTTAAATACTTATAAGGCTTACTAGGGTAATTTACACATTTATAAGCTCTTTATTAGAGATTAACCAAATGTGCAAAAAAAATAAAATTAAAAATATTTCAAATATTTATGAGACAGTCCGGCTTAAAAACGAATAAAAAATCAATTACAAAAAAATGTAACATGTCACATTGTGTTGACGATGTGGCTAATCCTAATTTATTGTCAAAAGTCTGGCCGTAAGTCAAAGCTGTAAAGCGAACAAAAAATTTTTAGTAAATAATCACTTTTTCCTATGTTTTTTGTGTACAGTTTGAAAGTTGACTACAATTTATGACCTTGCATATATCAATACAGATTCTCAGATTACCTCTAACCTCATCCGCACAGACCTAAAGGCCAGATATCCTCTACTGATGAAAGACAGCAGTTTTCCCGTCGAAAACATTGTCAATAAATATAAGTTTTATTGTAAAGCAATTTGCGTGACATTTGTCTAATACTTATTACTCGTCTCATAATTCTAACCAATATTTTCGCAGAAAATTTTTTAAATTCTTTAAATAGATTTTCATCACAAGTCAAGTAGTGATAAAAGAAGTCAAAAAAAAATTTAAATATAATATAAGGAAAAAATACAATAATTATCAGCAGACAAGTGCTATTCAAAAAAGCCCTATACTATCAATCATTACAGCTCTCAAAACCACTGCAAACACAATGCGATTGAATAAATATGAGAACAAATACCTTATTCTATATGTCATTACATTAAATCATATTTGAAAATAAAAAACAAAAATTCAAATATTTATTCGCAAAACAAAAAAACATTAAAAATAAAATATTATTTTATAAGCTATTGTTCGGCAGAAAAAAATCATTTTATATAAAGACTAATAACATATATAATAATAGCTTATCCTATTGTGATCAGGCACATCTGTTGACGAATAAATGGGTTTGGTACATGGGTGGTTTGGCTTTACTAAATTGATCCGAGCCAGACATGTAACGCATGTTACATATTGTTCGGTATAATAATAATTGAGCCCAGCATACTAATTATGAGCTATGTTAATCCCTTAAATACAGGCACACCCTGGTCATTGTATTTTATAGACAGGATATATTTACCACTGGATGTTCCGACAGCGTAGATGCGTTTGCCATCGCCAGCAATCAGTCGTATCAGACAATAGGAGACAAATCTATTACTACTGTTGGTATAGAAGTTAAATATCAATGGATTCCGGATTTGCAGCGACTTTTCAGCCGGTATTGTCTTATGGCCCGGAAAATCTGACCAGTGCTCATCTGTACAGTATTCGTGCAGATTATCTAAACGGAAGATAATTATTATTTTAATTGTTATCTTGTTTTCAAATCAGCCTTTTGTTTAAGTGAGCCGACATAATTTTGTGTATCAAACTTCACACGGGTTATAGCACTAGTACCTTCCCACCCCTTTTATGCTTAACCCAGACTCTAATAAAAATATTATTCTTTTTAATGTAATTTATTTTTTAGACTAATATTTGTTTTTTATTCTTAATGTGAAATGAAATTCAAAAAAATAATATTTGTTTAGACTTTCAGTCTTTGCTATTCATTACTGAAAAGTCATTAAAAAAAATTATAATTTATATTACAGTTCGCTCTCTATTAAAGAGCTCTCTATTATAGACCACTTTTAGCTCTAAATTCTTGTGTGAATACAGAAAAACAATTAAAATAAGTTTTGAAAAACAAATACATTAATAAAAACATGTGAACTAAAAAACAAGACTAACATTGCATATGATATGAAATATAATACAGAATAGAATACAACAAAAGTTATTAAACAAAAAGAAAAATATTTTTCCGTTTCATTAGTTATTAAAACATAAAATAATTTTTCATAACTCACATGAACTCAATTAAACAAAAAACGAGAAAAAAAGTATTAATTTGTGTCAAAAGGCAGCGAAAAAAATACAAAAAAAATAAAATAAAAATGTTTTCATAGAATGATAAGTAAAATAAGTAGAAAGTTATGAAACAAAAAAATGCATAAAACTTACGCTGAATATAATTAAACGACTGGCTATCGACTAAACACATGACACACTTATTGACCACAAATACAATAATAATTAATACAAAAATATATTCATTTAATTTCAGTATAATATTAGACACAATCATATTGTAAGCACAGAAACCGAAAATAGCTTTAAAAATGTGCACAACATTGAAGTCTAGCACACATTGATCCGCAGCACAGGTAGGAATAACACAGCACAGGTAGGCACAAGAAAATAGCTGATCGGTGTTCGAATAGCTATATAAAAAAAATAGTGGCAGAGCTGAAAAAAATAATTCCGGTTAAAAGTTGTATAACGGGGTTATATAAGTGCAAACATAGCACTAAACAGCACTAGTATTCAGTGCACTATACTATTCAGACGTGTAGTGCAGAAGAAGAAGAAAATTATATTTAAGAATAAGAAGAGAAGAGAAAAAAATAATATATTTATAAAACACATTAATGTCATGTGAATAGAGCCTAAAAGCTAACTATCCATTAGAGATGGGCTGATCACTGAAAAAAAGTAATTTTTTTTTTGGCGAAAATAAAACTTTTTCTCTTATTTTCTCTGTATTTTAAATATAATTTTTTGCTTAAAATATATTCTAATATTGAATAACAAAAAAATTTATTTTACTTTTCAACACAATATTCACTATTTATTAATGCATTTTATGCACAGCTTTTGATTGTTATGTTTGATAACAGCACTGAAATGAGTCTTTCATATGTGTGCGCAGAGCACCGGCAGATATCTGAGCCACTGATTGACAGACAGAGAGTGTGTGTGTGTGTGAGAGAGAGAGAGAGCGCACTGTAAGCGCACTGACTTGTTGTATGACTACAGCACTGGTAGTGTAGAGAAAAAAAATTGAATGAATGAACGATAAAAAAACTGCTTTTTATTCTCCACTTTCGTCGAGAATATAATTCTTTAACAGAAGACTGAGTTTTCTCAGGAAATGGTTTTTTCTTTCTTTAATACTTATCTTTCAGAATAGAGAGATATATTTTAATTTTGATCTGGATTTCTATTTTTCATGGCCAGGGGTTCATCGGATTCATACGGGAACTGGCAGATGTGCATTGGTGCCCTTTCCCTTTTTTATTGCTAATTGCCCAATAGCCTGTGTGTAGCACTAGTGCTACATTAAATGCAGTGAAGCATGCATTCAGTAATTATTAAATATATGTTTGCTTTACTGCAGAACACATTTATAGCGTGAATATAGTTATTTTCATTTCACACGAGTAGGTATGATAAAATTATGTTGGTAACTTTGCTAACGAATTCGACTGTATTCAAGCACAAACCAACTGTAAAGATGCGGAGAAAAAAATTTGAGTTATGAAAGCATTTGTTATTCAATATTATTGGGAAAAATTATTGAATATTTTTATTGAAAGAATTTATTTGTTGAATTAAATGACTATTTTAACCTTGATCAATTTTTAATTTATTTTTATAAAAATAATTTGCGTTAGAAAAACAAACGAATTATCAGGTCCAAAATTATAAACAATTCTGAATATAACAAGTTCACTTCATTTTATCAATTATTTGTTACAGTTTATATTAAAATTGATAATTAAGGCTTGTCTTGTTCGAAAACTATAGTTATTCAAGGTGATTCACCAGGCTAATTTGCATTTTAATCGTAACAAAATGTTATTAAAATTCTAATA
The DNA here is from genome assembly GCA_034693305.1 of Eueremaeus valkanovi. NCBI lineage: Eukaryota > Metazoa > Arthropoda > Arachnida > Sarcoptiformes > Eremaeidae > Eueremaeus > Eueremaeus valkanovi. Next base: position 1,651 of record JAQIWA010003215.1, on the reverse strand, counting down.
GAAAATGCGCTTGCTCATAATCTAATTTCAACTTGTACAAATATTAATAAAGATGAGTTATGTAATCTTTAAGCGACAAAAAATATAAGAGTATTTGTTCTACGCTTTAGATTAATAATAAAAATAATAATAAATAACTTTTTTCACACATTATTAACATTTAATGTTAGTTCTAATGCTTTGAGAAAATATACATATCTTTAGAAAAGCGCATAATATCTGGCATTCAATTCAATTCAATAAATCGGGTTTAAGTCCAAAAGAGCGACCGTTTGAATGGGAAGTACTGTTCACTTGAATAGAGTGGAAGTGGAGAGCGGGTGAGAAGTTAGGAGAAAAGGGATAAAACACTTCACCAGCATATATATGACCTTCTTTACAGACGAACAGTACAACAACTGTTATATAAACGCATTTGAAAAACAGGAAAAAATTCATTACAAACACATTCTCTCTCTCTCTCTCTCTCTCTCTCTCTCTCTCTCTCTCTCTCTCTCTCTCTCTCTCTCTCACCGCTGAACTCAATAAAACACATTTAATACTTAAACGTTAGGCTCTTAAGAGCAGATGACCATGCTCAAACCATGACCACGACCTGGGTGATCTTGCTTATTAAATTGTATAGAGAGCACAAACTGTACACACGTTTAAAGAGTGGTCTGGTATGTGGTTGAGTAAAATATTTGAACATGTTAATTTAAAAGCTGGCCTATACTATAGGCATCCCTGTTATTTGATAGCACGCATATGAGAGGAGTTATCAATGAGAAAAAGGCAATAAATTCTATGAAACGAAAAAATAAAAATAATATTTTGTTTTCATATAATTATTTTAACAGAAGTTTTATTAAAGAATATTATAATAAATGTTATTCTTATATATAAAGTATGAATAATGAGTGCATTCGTTGCAATGCTTTTTAATGTTGGCTCAAAACGAAGGCTAATATAAGTTTATATAAGAAAATAGCAATAATTACAATAACATTGAACTTCTGATCATTCAGTTCAGCCCATCAGTGGATAAATGGGTTTGTTATGTGTTTGAGAGCACTTACACTAATTTTGATAAAAATCTTATTCTTTGTCGCTCTTTGCCGATCAATAATATGCCGGTTTATTAATAAGTAATTGACCACGCTTACAAATAACCACCAAGGGAGAGGCGGTTATAATGGTGCTAGACTATGAAATCTTCCTGAAATCTATGGAATATCAAGTTACCATTTTGAAAAGTAGCCTTTATAAAAAAATAGCCATATTTTCGAACTAACTCATTGAGGTCTTGGTTATAACAGTCAACATTCTCTCATTCGATAACAGTATATATTTTAAGCATGTTACTTTCAATTTACTGCTTTTAAAATTATTTATTGAATTTCATAATTATTTTACTAATTATTCTGAATTAAAATATCTTTATTATTCAAATTGCTCACAGTTTAGATACAATATCAAGATTATATAGGCTATAAAATTAATTTTGGTTCTGGACATCTAATCTAATATTAAAATACATAATAATATTGCGATTTATATCACATAAAATATAATATTCATAGCAGTGTTGTATCTATACGTTTCGATCACTAGTTACTCTAAGTAATGCTCGTCAATGGCTTTACCGGGGTTTTTGTGCATTACTGTTTAT
>JAQIWA010003214.1:0-10995 GCA_034693305.1 Eueremaeus valkanovi | reverse complement strand
ACGATAGAATTGGAAGACGTATTGAAAGGAGTTTTTTCTGTTTTATGTTTCGGTTGTTTTATATCTATTTTCGCACTGATTTCGGAATTCATTAAAAGTAATATTTTTTAAATTTAGAAACATTTTTGAAGTTTTATCAAATTTTGTTCTATCATTTGATTGGTTGAAAATTATAATAGATAACTCCCACGGCATGTGGAAAAGGCATTCACACGAAATAAAGTTATTAATCTAGATCATTTTATTCAAATTGATTTGTCATAAAATTTCATTAAACAAATTGAATTGCATTAATGTTTTCATACAATTATTGATTTTGTAATATATTTAGAGTGGAAATGAAATCCAATCTAAATTTATAATCAAGGTCTGAATTGTTTCCCGAACTGCTCCACGTAATCTATAAGACTAAGAATAAATTTCTGGATTTACTTATTCATATACCGGAACAATTCTTTTTGAAATTAGTAAAATAATCTTGTTCAATTGGAATCACTACTAATTTTCAATAATTATAATTTTTGTCGACCCTTGGGTGTAATATGCTAGAAGCTTTCCATTTTCCACCTTGCACATATTTATTTTACAAACGATTTATAGCTTTAACGCAATTCAACGATAGAATCGGTGCCAAACCTATTGATAAAATGTTTTACCAATTATTTTAAGCGAAAACTTTTGCTATCACTTCGACTGATATTAATGTTTACGAAAGAAAATTAAATCAATTCATGTGATGTCTGATTAGTACAGATCAGAACACAATCTAAAATGTTATGTAGGTAACAATATTATAGAAGATACTGGATTGATCAGGATAAAATGGAACATAAAAATATACAAAATATATATTTAAATAAAATAAAATCTTCATCTCTACTGAAACCATACCAGACTTGTTCTCATAATCACACCCCAGCAACAAATTTAACCGTGATGATGAACGTAACTATATTTTATATTTCAATCATTACCCGATATTACATTGATATTACTAGAGTGACCAAATCGAAAAATGCGAAAAAAGGAGTTTAGTTAAATTTTGGTCCAAAAAAGAGGAGAAAAAAAGGAGAACTTTGTTTCTATTAAAGGAGGGAAAAAAAGGAGAAATTTTTATCACTACTTTCTTCAGGAATTGGGGATTATTGATTCGTTATCACGCAATCATGTTGTGAAAAATGTAGGAATTTAATGAAAAATTAGTTGGAAAATGTAAAAATTTGAAGGAAAAAATGAGAAAAATATCGGTATTTGATGAAAAAGAGATGGAAAATATAAGCAATTGATGAAAAATTTGAGAAAAAAGTAAATATTTGATAAAAAATTAGAGAAAAAGGTCGAAATTTGATAGAAAAGTAGTTAAAAATGTATAAAGTTTTTGAATCAACAAATCAATAATTATTAGTTTATTAAAAAAAATATCTTTAAAAAAGAGGAGAAAAGAGGAAAAAAGGAGTCCTTTGAAAAAAAAGAGGAGACACCTACTGGAAAGAGGAGCCTCCTCTCTAAAAAAGGAGTTTTGGTCACTCTACATATGGGTATTTTCTATCGCCTTGCACATCCCTAGAATATACCCTAACAAACCATTAATCTTGCTTATATTTTTCCTAGCCAACCACTGAGTTTACCTGCTCAAAAGCAGTTCTGCTGAAATCATTAGGAAAGGTAAATCAATGCAGGCATATTTTATAAGCAAGCTATAATCTAAGTTTCAAATAAATGTGTAATTTTTTCAATTAAGAAATACTTTGATATTTTATCTAATGTTGAAATAAGATTGTAATTACTTGTGAAGAATAAAACAAAAGAATATCAAATGATTGAAAGATGAGATCCAGAAGACTCTCATCCGAAGCATAAATTAATAATTAAGCCTACATTCAAATATCCAATAGAACAAAGTCTCGGCTCAAATAAGATTATTATTACAACATTTTGATCCGTTTGATCATTTCAGAGAATAATGCCAGTTATAATTGATCCGGTTCTTTGAAATATGATATTTACTTATAATTATATTACAGACCTGAATAATGCAAAGCAAACGAAATTAATGTTGTTAAATCTTTTTTCATCAAGCTTAAAAAATTTCAGTTTACCAGTACAGTATCAATATTATTAAATATATCAACAGAGTAAGTTCTAAGTGTGGTTTGAGTTTGATAGAAAAATATCAATTAAATGATAAATATTCCCCTGGATGAATATCCTTTAAACAAAAAAATTGTGAGTCAATGTTGAATCACCTCTTGTCAGCTCTGACTTGAAATATTTTAGAGATACTGTAGTTTAATAAATGTAAAGCTAATGTCCAAGTTAAGCTAAAGCTGAAGAAGTCTGAATAAATCACCTAGCAAATTAATTTACCTTGTTTAACTTATATTTAAGTGAATATTGTGTATTTTGCAACCTTAGCCAGGAATAGAAGACATAGCGACAAAACATGTAACCGAATGCTTGTACTGTACTGTACAGAGCAAACAGTGATTGCATAGTAAAGTATTTTACAATATTTATAATATAGTATTTTTTTATTTGATGTTTACTAAGCCCCAGCTCATTAAACCTTTGTTGAAATTTTATTCGAATAGTTGAAGAATATTCTATAGAATTACAAATATAATACTATTTCATTCAAATTACTTGCAGAGTAGAAAAATGTAGGAGTTATTCAAGTTATTCATATATTGCATACAATATTCTTTTGAATATCATATGACGTCTGAATAGAAGTGTTGAGAACTAGTGTGTGTGTGTGTGGAGAGAGAGAGAGAGAGAGAGAGAGAGAGAGAGAGAATCTTCATTTGCTTTCATCAATTATAAAGCAGCAAACGATCTGAAAGTAATGTCTGAATCAACCCCTGAGACACATACAGATGCAAAGCACAGATCTACTGATGAAGGGTTGATAGCAGTGATGATTATATTCAATATGAATGATCGCTTACTTTCTCTTAATATAACAATGTATATAATCTTAAGGTTTTTGTTGCCATTCTTTATGTTAAATCATATCCGCCTAAAGACAAACATTATATTATTATTATTATTATTATTATTATTATTATTCTATTAGTAACGCAAACATTCAAAAGTTTTTTCTTTCCACACAAAGAATATTTCATTATTCTTAGGCAAAAAATCAATTTAGACTTCAAAATAGATGTTCAAGCTCATTGACTTTATTATGTGGGTTGATATATCATTATAATTTAGCCGCAAATATTAGTATTGATTGTTAAATCATTTTCAATATTCTGGATAAAAATAATCTTTTTTATTTTTAAATGTCTAAATATTGATATACAGTTTATACAAAAAATACTATATTATATGAATTGACACTTTGATCTATTAAACTGCCCTGGTTAGCACAGATAAGGAGTATTCCGTGTTTGCAAATAATGATATCATTTATAATTTAAATCTACGCTATTTTTCAAACTTTAATTCAGTCATTGATTTTGAAATTTAAAAAAAAATTCAAAAAATAAAAATAATTATTTTTCATTAATTAATTTCCAAATGAATATCGTTTGCAAAGATCTTCAAACTCTTTGTCCTCATATAATATAAATGTGGGTATAATTTGAATGAATAATATTTAATTGTTTTTAATTAATTATATATTAGAGCACTCTTTATGAGCACTTGTCTCTCTTTCTTATATTTTGCCTGAACTGACGAATCCTGTAATACAAGAGAGTATAGTATTATCAATATATTTATGAAAATTAGTCCGAAATGTCTGATAGAAAATATTGTTCGCGTTTTTATAATTACAGAATTTCCGCTTAATATAACACAATATACAGAACTGTATGGCATATAATGCAGTGGATATACAACTTAATTAAGCTGAACACGAATTTGTTGATCCATTGCATAATCACTTATTCATTATATTCTACTTTAGAATAAAATGTGTATTAAATTACAATTTATGGCTAATTATCGGAAATAAATTTTTTGACAACAAAAGTGGAAAATATAAAGTGCTGTAAATGCATTTCATATGGTCTAACAGTACCCGGGTTACTCTTTCCGAAGAAGGAAAGAATTGAAACAAAAAATAATAATAAATTGCAAATACTGTTCCTCATTATTGGTCTAAATTAATAGATGACTCTTACGAAAGAGTACAGAGAAAGTCAACAAACAAGGTATTAACGAATAGTTTCCATACTTTCTCTAATAATATTGTTTTTGTTTACTCATAGAGTATGTATACATATTAATACATACTGTATATACAGTACTCGCTATTAATTTCTGTCCATTATATATATAGAAGGGATGTCCAGACTTACTGATCGTTACTGATCTCTCTCTTTTTAGGCTAACTGTATGTTATGACAATTTAATATAATCATTACTTGGTATTGATTGCCCGCATAATTAGCTTAGACTTCCTAAAAGTGACAGAAGTTATTGATAAGTTTTCTCTGAAGCCTAGACTAATGCAAAGAAATGCTCTGGATTCATTGAATGAAATAATAATCAAACGTTAATGGCATTTGTCAATTATGGCTGGTATTCTTAGAGAGCCCTTGATTATATATTCTATAAGCTCTGACAGTACATACAAATATTTATGGGTCTGGAGTGGGACTCGATGGTGGTCTTCCTCTCAGCGCTAACCGTTCTCAGTGCTGCTTAACTTTGTGAATGTGAGAGCCAGGGCTAATATTAGGAATAATTTAAATGTCATCGGTATTAAGCAATTCTATTATGAATTTGATATAATATCTGATTATTAATAGTCATTATTGCGATAAACAGCAGATATTTATTTGTATTTTGTTTTCGATTAAAATGAGACCAAAATATTTCGATACAAACATTCAATAATAATGTGAATAACATTGACTGACAATGAGAGAGAACAGTCGGCAATAGAATGTTAGAACCGTTAATACTATTAGGCTTTTCGATGTCAATTTGTGTTCATCAGTGACCAGACATTGAGTAATGAAAAACTAAAAATTTTTGACAGTTTTAAAAAAATTAATTAATTTAAAAAACTAATTCAGAACAGTATTGCTTAAGAAGATTGAAGTTGGATCAAATTTATAAGTGAATTGATTAATAAGACTTTAGAATAACCGTAAATACTGTATACTGTAGTGTAGAGCAGTGATAGGCAATGGGGGTATAGGGGGATAACACCCCTGTAAAAATACCCTCTATTTTTTGATGTTTTTGAGGAAAAAACGCAAAAATGGGGCACTTTTGGCCCTCAAAAGTGATTCATTGTACCCCTTTTGGCAAAATTTTTTGGCTTACCCCCTGTCGTCAGACCCATTGCCTATCTCTGGTGTAGAGCATAACTGAAAATCATATACACTGGACATTTGAATGGATGAAAGGTTTCAAAGAGAATATGTCAAACAATTTCATGTGAGCTAAAGCTTCTCATGTTTTGTGACACTTAATCAGTATATAAGAAGGTTTGCAAAAATAAATGAATGAATACTATGTATAATAAACACTATATGAAAATGAATATGAATATGAATATGAATAGGGTTGCTTTTTGCGAACATAAACATCTGGTCATCAATCAAGATTAATAGACCAATAATGCAGACACTTGAGGTGAAAAGCATATATGAACAAGGCCGCATTGGCGGCAAACGCCTATTTGTTCTGTACTCATCGAATATAAACTAATGAAACAAATTATAAATAAAATATTAACAAAATAACAAAATATGAACTTTTATTTTTGATTCAATTATATTGATTACATGTTTAATAATTTATAATATTTTGCGATAAAATTATGTTATTATGTGTTGTATTAAGTTATACAGTATATCGATTAGAAAGAAAAAAATCATAGTTAGCCTCAAATTCAAAAGCTATTAAAGACATTCATTATAATAACCATTAATATTAACTCACATTTTATTATAAGTTATAAATTAATTTTATTTTGTTTTCTGTTAATAAATACTATTATTTTTTATTCTTAAGCAATAAAAACATACATTTTATACGTTTCCGTTTCGTCAGCGTTTAATTAACGGCTTTTCCTATATTTTAATAATATTTTTTGGAAAATCATAAGTATTTTAGGAAATATATATATTATTATATTGTGTTAACCTATACATCAATTCAAACTTAAAGCACATGTATTTAAATTAATCTATACTATAGTTACAGTAAAAAACATATAAAAGTTTTAAATAGTTGATAACAGAATTCTTTACTTAATTCTGCACTCGATATGTCTGAAAAATAGCGAATCTAATACATCAAAACAGAATTTAATTTTGCAATATTTGCCTCTAATTAATGGAAAGGTTTATCAGTGAACACATAGACACTCAGATATAGAGAGAATATTCTGTTTGTGAATCTGATAAACAGCATATAAAAGGGAATTCATAATAAAATATTCTAGCCTTCAATACTCCGGTCAAATATTTATTAATTATTCAATTATTTTTATTAAACAGTCATAAAGTATAGTGAAGTACAGGAAAACATGGCATAAATGAAATGCAAACAAACCGACTGAACAACTGCCGGAATATTATATGAATTCTTCAAAAGAATTAACTTTAATTGAAATTAATTTATATAATAAATAAAAATATATATTAATTATATTTGATTAAACTTAAAAATATTTCTAAATAATTAAATTTTAACCCAGGGATAGCCTGATTTGATCTATTGTAGTCATTATTTCTTAATATAGTCAAGATTTATCGGTAGTCAACATAACTTTATTGAATTAAACTAAAACACATTTAATGCTAAAAAGTTAATAAATATGAAAATGTGTGCAAATATATTAATACAAAATCATACAAAAACAGACTATAAGTATAGTTTGGTTTGGAATGGAATTTATAGAAATGCTATGAATATTTGAAAAGTTATGCATAAATTAAATGACCAGAACAAATATTTATTAATAGGAAATATGAGATCAAACATATTTTGATTAATGATCTTCTGATTCCCTTACTATAATAATTTTTAATAATTACCTTGCTATTTCAAGGTTCAGTTTTGTAGCAGAACTACAAATATCAATAGAATTCACCAAACAGTGTGATGATTGACAATGAAACAAAAATAGCCTGATTCGAATAATTCAGATGGAATGACTGTTTTTGAACCAGATACTCGTATCAATTCTTAAAATATTTGGAAATTCGCATTGAAATAGTGTGTGGATTAAATTGTTTATTAATTGTACTCATTGAAATTTCGAAATAATCTCATTTAATAACAGAATAAACTGAAAGCTAATTATACTTATTCTGATTTGACCTGTACTGCCTTTTTGTTGTAAAAAACAGAAATAAGTTAATTATTGTTCGACTGAAAGTAAATTAAATATTTTATTATTTACTTCTGGATTGTCTGTGAAGTGTAATTAATAAATGTTATGCAATTCACAGATACTTTCCTAACTCTACATACAATCGAATGGAAATAAATAAATAAATTCAATATAAGGAACGAATGAATGGATAGAGTTTTGTCTGTGTTTTATCAGATCTGAACTCTTATATTACATCAAATATATATGAATTGAATGAATGTTAGACTTATTTTGAGTCAATTAATTACTAACAGTGAGAATGATTTACTGCACAATTGGTTTAGAAAATAGAAATTATTTATGAGTGGGCCTAAGAAAAGGTCAGTCGGACTGAAGACTACGAGAAAATTCTTCAATTAATGCTTTCTATCCATTCGGGGATTGTTTTGATAAATATTTTTATTACATAACAATTTGTGATATATTTGAATCAATAGATAAGTTGTAAAACATTACATAGATTTCTATGGCTTTTCAATTATAGAGATAAAGAATGGATAGTATTATATGAGATAAATGAAAAAAGGGTTTCTTTAGTAAAGCAAGCTTAGTTTTACCAGAATCGATACATTTATCAAATTATAGGAGTTCATCATAAGAGGAGTTTCAGCTCAGGGGGTGTCGACTCAATTTGCTCTTCAATTATTTATCGATAAAAAGTAATTTTTTCAGATTATGTTTATGAATGGCATATTGAAGCAAGGTAGGTTTCCATTTAAATGTTATATTGATATCATATGCGGCATATTCAAGGAGATAAATATGGATTAACAAGTACATTTGCTTGTTGCTTATTAAATTATGTTATAATCATGTTAAGACATTGGATCTGACACAATTGGTCCAATATTTTATTAATAATAATTTAGTTACGATATAATTAAAAAAAATGAGAAAGCAATTTATTTTAGGTCATAAATAAGGAGACAATTAAATGCTGAGCCAATTCATTAGAGCCCATATGATGTCAATATTGAATAATAAACAAAGAGATGCTATTAAGTGATTAGACTGTATATGAATATAAGCAAATGATTAATACACTGTCGGCTCGTTTTTAATTAAATATTAATTAATGTTAATTTGTATTTCATATAATATCAGGAAATTGAATAAAATTCACAAATATTTTTGTTTTTCAACTCTGAATAATTAGGTTTTGAAGATAAAGGAAAGCTTAGAAATGTATGATCTGGCTATTTTTGTTGCTTTCTCCAACACAAACTCAATGATGCTGACTAAATTAAATGATCAAGGTTATCTATAATAGCATCTATATCACGATCGTCTGAATAATGTTTTACAAATTACCAATACTAACTTGGCAATTTTGAATATATTCTCGCCTTGCTCATCACTTTATCTGTCAAAAAACCTAACACTGTATATAACATTGCCTGTTCATAAAACTGTACAATCTAACCTTCCTAATCTAATAATATTGTAATTTACTGATAATTCTTATAGAAAATAGCATTATCGAACAAATGGTCATGGTTATATGGAATAATTGTTTTAACTAGATACTATTTAATAAAACAATCAAAAATATTTCGAAATTTTGTTTAAATATCAATAAAATAATTTAATTGAATATAAATTTATTTGAGAACTCATATGAAATATGATTTATTAAAATTGATTTCCTTTTTGTGTATTTACGTCAAATGCAAACAATCTGTTTAATTATTAATAGTATTTAATATAATCTTTATTTTAATTCTTTACTAATATTTATAATTAGAATATTTCACAAAATATATATTTATTATATAATAAATTAGAATCCGATTCATAAAACTAATACTAATGTAATATTAATCAATTGGTTCTGTAATTAAGCCCTTTATAACAATTAATCAAAGTTGTAGTAAAAATCAAAAATTTAATCCTATATTGAATATCATTTCTAAAATTGATTGAAATATATAAAAAAATTATTGCAAAACAGATATTAAATGTTAGAAAACTTTCGAAATATTGTGAATTCGATAGCCATAGCCATATGGGTATGACATCGGGTCTCACTATTTCCGGTTCATATAAAAAGAGCTGACATTAAGAATGAAAACCAAATCGAAAGAGTAATCAAAGAGTGAGACTAACTCTGAGCCAACACTGATCTTAACTACAGCCCTACACATAACTGAAATGAAATATTTAATCATTTTCTCCGTTGTGTTCATTGGTCTGGCGTCGGCTAAGCCCTACTATCCATACGCCGGCAATCCTTACCTGGCCAATCCATACGGTGCCAATCCATATGCTGCCAACCCATACGGCTATGGAGTAAATCCCTACGGCGTCAATCCCTACGGAGTGAACCCGTATGCGGCCCCAATCGGTGGTGTAGGTCCAGCTGCTGTTGTTCAGCAACAGCAACAACAGGTAACTCAACTCAACTCTAATCAATAGAATTAATATAAATACTAATCATTTGTTTTCATTTGTTGTGCAAATAGCAACAAGCTGCTGCAGCTGCTGGAGGACTGGGACCTAATATTGGTGTTGGACCTTATTGGGGTTAAGCCGCTCACTTGGTTCGTTGAGCCGATACAGCAAAGACTCTAAATTACATTTATTCCAAATTATTTTTCAAATTCTTTCTATAAATTTGTAATAATTTATTTCAAATTATAATTTGTATAAAATTTTTATAATATTTTTGATTTTGATTTTAAAATTAAAATTTCATTGAATTAAAAGTTTTTATAATTTTATAGTAAGAGAAACAATCTATACAATGTAATGTTAGATTGAGCCTGGCTAACAAATATAAGCTTCAATATTCTTATAGATATTTTACAATTCTTTAATATGAGTGCCGAATATTGTGCTCACAAATGAATATCAATATCATTAACAAAATTCAATGAAAATAATCGAAATAACGGTTGCGCTGTATATGCTGTCCATAGAACTCATAGGTTCAGGTTCCTAATTGATTATCCGTTCGATCAACAGAATAACTTCGTTCATAAACAGAATCATCACTAGAGGTGACAATACATTTGAATTGCAAGGTGCTCTTCAGTGATCAGTGACCGGGTACAGCCAACTCTATTATAAACGGGTCGAAGTGACCAGTACTGAACAGATCGTCTTTAGTACAGAATTTCTATTCAGACTTCTGTTGTAATACGTATTGCCTGTAATTGTGTGCAAAGAATCAAATACTTTAGGCCTGACTTCGAGTTTCATATAATAATTAATTCTCAAATACAAAAAAAATAAAATAAAATAATTTTATGGAATGGTTAGAGAATTATCAAGTTTTAAAGTCAAATGTCCCCGAATACTGAATACAGCTTAAACAGACACAATCTAATTGATTAGATTTGATTTTCAATGTCTAATACAATAATTGTAATAAATATGAAGAATACTGTCCAGTAGTGTCCAGTAGTGTCTCTATTCATGCGCTCATTCAGTATTGTTTGAGAAATAAAACATTTCTTGCATTCATTGAAAGCACACTTAAAGCACACGAATTCAAGTGAACGGCCTTTATATGTGAGTCCATTACGCGCTTAACGCCGAACAGTCGGTCGCAATGACGGCATTTGTATGCCTTTGTGTGCAGTCTTTTGGGTCTATTCTCTGCAGTGTTTTCGTCGCAAAACTCTTTTCACATCCGTTTCAATGCA
>JAQIWA010003213.1:0-10999 GCA_034693305.1 Eueremaeus valkanovi | reverse complement strand
CGCCATTTTTTCGGCCATTTTGGCGGCCATCTTGTTTTCAAAATACCCCCACCTATACCCCCCCCTGAGTTTTGAGCAAAAAGTCGGCCATTTTACCCCTACCTATACCCCCCCCCTGACTCGGCCGAGCTTGCACATCTCTAATATATGTGTAACACAAATGACATAATTAGCAAATGATTGAAGTGTTTGACATTAATTTTCGTTGAAATGTGTGAATCATTGTAGACAAGAGTTAATGTGCGACACATTTCTAATTGGATTTATCAAAAACAAAAATAGAGAGACATATAAAACATAAATCATTAAAACAGAAGAGAAAACAAGAAGAAAAGCGCCGAAAGTGTGTTAACCGAGTTTTCTAATAGCTTTCCATTCAGTTGTGTTGAGCCAACTGTTCCACTATTTCCTACATTACATACATTAGACATCAATTTTAATCTCATTGAATGGAAATCCAAAAAAAAAATATTCTAAGCATTACTCATATTTGAGCTGAGCTACAAAACTATTATATCTTTTCTGTCATTTATCTGCATTTAATCTTTTGTTTTGTTTTTCATAAAAAACAATATTTGAATCAAATTATTTAAAATCTTTTTCATAGACTATTTAATACTGTAGTACTGTATAAGAGAACTGAGAAGAATAGAAACAGAGCAGAGAGTGATATTCAATTAAGACCCAGAAGCCACAAAAGACCCAGACGTAATCAAAAACAAATCTAAACAATATTGTATCAGTTTTTTGTTAAAATGATTGCAAACCCTTTTAATTTTGACAAAGAATTATTATATCTTCAATACTATGAAAAATCAACAATTTTTAAATTTTGAGATAAAAAAACAGTTTATATTTTGTTCAAATATTTTGATATAATATATTCGATCGAAAATCAATCATATCTTTCAGAAACAAACTTCTGCTGTAAATAATTTTTTTTAATAAACTGGAAGTGATATCGAGTGACACAATGAATGAATTTGTATTCAATGCAAGGAATTGATTGAATTGTAAGTGAATTATAACTACAGAAACGAATGGCTGACTCGACATATGTCAGCTCATGTTCAAGATATCAGTTATGGATATATATTCAATCGAGTAAACAGTGTTTACCCTTTAAAATATGAAATACACAATTGAATGAGACGTCAGCGCTTAGCAGATGCTCTCTCTCTCTCTCTCTCTCTCTCTCTCTCTCTCTCTCTCTCTCTCTCTCCCCTCTCGGTATATATTTTGATTGTAATCTACTTTTACATTCAGCTCTATTTCTTCGGATCTTTTTCTTCTCATCGCGTGTTATGCCTTATAAAGAAAGATAGCTCTGAATGTCTGAATGAGGACTGAATTTTAGAAAAGCAGACAATTTAGAAATTTACACTTCAAAGGACATGGGTATTAGCACTGAATTGAGATAAGAAGTGAACAACAATTCGGGGAAAATGTGAACTGATATTACATGAATTCAAAGATTTCATATATCAATAGTTTTGTGTAGTTTAACGTCAGGGCAATACAAATGAACTGAATTTAATCTCTTATTCATACAAATTATTCCATTTTATTCTGGAATAAAATATTTTTATCATTGAATAAGAAGCACAAGAGAAATAAATACCTAGACATACTTAAAATCATCTATTTGATTTTAATTAGGCAGATATAAAAGTGCATAGATAATATGACGAATTAATCATCTTTCAAATCTTAAGTTAAATAAATATACCTAAAATATAATTTATTTTATTTGTGAATAAATATTATTTATATTCAAACAATTTATTAATAAAAAGGATTAACAGATTTAGAATAGAATTAAATTATAATGAATTTTGTTTAAACTCTATATTAATAGTAAATCTTTCTTTACATTAGGCCAAAGGAATTAATTAAGCATTAATTATATATTCTTGCTAATTTTCAGCCTTGAATTTTTTCATGTTCTTAATGAGACGTTTGCTTTTGGAAAGTACTTTAATGTATAAAATAATCTTAAATTTTCTTTTATATCTAAAATAAAGACAAAAAATATTTTATCGATTCTTCAGGAAATTAAACGAAAATATATTTGAGATAAATATCATATTTGAGCAGAAGTTGGTCTTCAAAACTAAAAGTTGTATTTCCTTTGAATATATTTCTTATAATGAAAATGACTTTTTAATGCAGAGAATGTCTGCTTGAATCCGCTCAGAGAGGAAGTAGGAATAGTGCTCCTGTGCTACATAGGAATAGTTCTCTGAATACTGTATGTATACAGTACTAAATTTATTGCTAATATTTGACTTTAATTTTCTATTGAATATTAGGCTATATTTTTTGATATACACATTCAAGCTGAAAAAAGACATAGAATTTATTAAAACTAATAAAAAAATATACGACAAAAGTGTTTATAAAAATAAATGAATTATTATTTGAATTTGAATTTAAAAATCAATTATTGAAAGCATACTGAATTTCCCTTAAATAATCGTTGAAATTGTGTATAAAAAATTAATTTATGGATTTATCTTAATTTAAAGCAAAATCAGGTCAAATCAATTTTTCGACACCAATTCAGACAATATAAATACGAATACGAATAATACGAGCACTGCATAGATGAGAGATAAGCCCAAAGAGCTTACATTCATATGAAGATAATTGCAGACAAAATGAAATTCTTTTTGTAGTTCTGATCATTTGATCTGAAATCTAAATTGATACGGGGTTATACTTAATTTGTTGGCATCAGATTGCTATTTATAAAGGACTGGAGGCTTCTGTGAATCACTGCTCAATCAATAAGCCAAGTATGGACTGGTCTGTCTCAAAGTCAGTCAAAAGTTAGTATCATATGATTCACATGAAGTATACTGTATTTGGAAATTAAGTTTTGCTACTCTAATGGCACTTCCCCTCAATCACTGAAGCGCTGCACAACTGTTCAAACAGAACGAAACTTATTGTTATTGTCTATACCTGTGTTCATATATCAGACCATTCGCTCCAAATTCTATCAATTTTGCCAATTCTGAGCACAACTATTGTTTCACTTTTTATTTTTTTATGTTTGTCTATAAATTTCTAAACCAATAAAACTTAAGACACAAATAGAGATCGATATAATGGTAGCAAAAGAAATAAAAATTCATTGGAATTACGGAAAAGTATTTGAGAAATATGTGACAATTAGATGAATATATTAGTCGAGCTCTTTCTTGACGACACACATCATTAGCACAAATTGAATGCATTAATGCTAAAGCAAATAAATACCGGTAATGTAGGCCTGACTTAGTTTTATTTACTCCATTTCTATTCTATTCTCTCCGAACGCATGATAGGGCCGATAGTCTGATGACCACTAATTTACTTATCTCTGAAGCGATTCCTTGAATAAAATAGCAAAACATTAAATGAGTTAATGTATTGAATGAATAAATACAAAATTTCCAACGTTTTCATTGTTTGCATTCACTTTCAGTATTTAATTCAAATGTTTTGAACCATATTTTCTGATACACACGCGTTGTGTCAATATATTTATAAAAGTTTTAGCAAATGTTTAAAAACGGACAATAACTCAAAATTGTTATGAAGACAGAACTCATGCATCACTAGTAGTGTTATATTTCTGTTCATTCTTCTGCAATGATTACAAGAAAAATAGATATTTTGTGGTGAAATGGTTTGTCTGTGAAGGCAATGGTGACCCGAAGCTAATCTATCAATGGATGTTGAATTGGATACAAAGATTAATGTTGGAGATCAACATGAATTAGACTGTCGATAGAAAGATCCAGTGATAAAATACAAAGCACTCGATGTATTGCTTTCCACTACGGTATTGGTCGTAAGCGCCAGTAGTCGTGTCGTTATTCTCTGTTATTTCCTCTGAGAGTTAAAGATTGAAAAGATCGCACAATGAGTGTCTGTCTCTCTGGCACTGGTATGCATTGGTATTCATGTTAACAATTGTTAAACAAAAAAGAAAGAAATAGTAAAATATTTGAGTGAATGTAGGCCTCAATTAAGCCAAAGACAATTCATTTTATTCTCTATCTGTCTGTCTGTAGGCTTACAAGCATTTGGACTAATATTCTATTTAATTGACACAAAAACCGTATAAACCGATAGCCATAGAAACCGACTGAACTGAGCGCCGATCAAAAGCTCTTTCAAAGATAAAGATTGGCTAAAGTTTTAATGATAATGACATTACTGTACTGTTGATGAAAAGATATCGACAACTATTTTAAAGCTTGAACTCTAACTGCACAAGACTTATAGCAGAGTTGGCATAGTTTGCAGTGTTTGCAGAGATCACACACAATGTTAGGCATTAGAGATGAAGGCAGTAATGGACTCGCATTAATACAGTTGCTGTGATGCCGGGCCCGGACTAATAGCACCGCTTTAGCTCTACATACTGTATATGGACTCAAATTAATGGCTATAATTCGATGACTGGCACACAACTGAACACAATATATCGTATTGAGTGCACCAATGCCTGTGTCTTCTGCACAACCTATATAAATATGTAACCAAATATTCAGATCACTCATACAGTATGCCATCAGAGCTGACGAGAAAAATCAATTTTGTTTTGCATTCAAATGTCAATAATTCAAACATTAATACTCATTATATAAATTGAATGTCAATACGAATTAACTTTAATTACTTATTGCTATCCATTCCACGCATTTATATTCATATTATATACTGTAATACTCACTCACGTATTGTCTGGTTAGGTCTGCTTGCAATCCTTGTGCGCTAATTATGCACACAATAAGTCATTTTTCATTATTCAGTCGATCAGTTTTAGACTCAAATTAGTTTTGATCAAAACATGCGAACATATGATAACTCCAATCCGTTTTCACGAATTAGTTTTCATAAACTTTAGATGAATTATATCCAGTCTAAGCATTTGGTTATATCATAACTAATTTGTGCCTGGATCCCTGAATATTATTGCACTTTGCGATTCTACCCGACCTCACTTTAATACTAATATAACGAATTAATGTTTGATTTTAGTGTAACTGAAAGGCAAAATGAATTAACGAATTGACCAAATTTTATGACATTTCTTGTAATAAAACAAATTTTTTGGCAAATAATCAGTTCATTCATTTTGAATGATTTGCCTTTACTTTCGCTTTTTTACACTGCAGTCATGTCTTTGGTTCTGACACTGATTTTCTGGCTGTATATGAGTTATGGCGTTATAGCAAAACAATCCAATACTTTCTGTAATCTATTAATTGTATGACATTTTTCAGAACTGATTATATTTAGTTCTGAAACGTTAGTGATCTGGAAGAGCACAGAATATTAATGTTTCCCTAATTTGTCTGAATTGCAATCGCAATAACAGCGAACATCAGTCCTAATGTCGTTCCCTAATTGATACGATTAATGCATTTCTTCCAAAATATTTATTCCTTTAATTTTAAAGCCATTAATAATTGAATCTCATTATAGATGTCATTTGGAAGTGCATTGCATTCAGTGTTCAATTGCAGGGATGCGGACAGTCATACAAGCATTTTATGTTTCACTTAATTGGCTCTACACTGAGTGGGGAAGACTTTATTATGTAAGACCATGATGTGCTCTGAAAAATGACACCCAGTTAAATGAACTTCCTAAACGTTATTTTGATCGATATAATTTAAGCCAGCCATACCTCCTCGTTTTGGTCGAACATTTGCATCCTGGCTCAATATTACATTACAGTATACTTTAATTCAGTTTTTGAATCAGAACTTAACTCATTGACTGAAATAAATTATTGAAAGATAAATATAGAAATGATTTATCAAATATTAAGCACTATTAATGAATAAAACTTTTTAATCACTATTTATATTATTATACAACTAGACAATCCTTGTGAGTAAACATTGAATTCTGTTATTTATTTCATATTTTTATTTTCGATAAAAATTCAGTCAAATTCGATAAAAGCCATATCAGATAACTTTAATAAATTATATCAAGATTAACTTTTGAGAATTATTTATCAATAGCTTTGAAGCTGAGCACAATACAGTTAGCAGTGTAAATTGTAAGTTAGAAAATGAACGGTCACCTCAATAGCTGGTGATCGGCCATAAATTTGGTTTTTATTCGTTTAAATCCTTATAAATACAATTTTTTGAAAATTTTTAAAATCAATTATTTTAGGCTTAAAAGAACTGAAATACGAAACGAATTTGAAGTAATAATTCTTTAAATTCTTATAAACTAAAAGATGAAGAAAACTATATCTTCTAAATAGTTGTGCAGAACTAGTAATAAGTTCTTGAGTCCGAGTTATCTAAAAAATTTAATTTCAGAATTTTTTCTTTTATTCCAACGAAAAGTTCTGAACATAAATCTAAAAATCCTCTGACATATTGTGCTACTTATTAGCCAACATTTAAGAGCTCAGTCGAGCCGAACACTCAAATATAGATTCAATCGAACGGACGGCACAAATAATATACTTTTGTTTATCTTATATTTCTATTATATTTATCCGGATTTATAGCAATAGTTATTTGGATTTAGAGTTCATTTTTATGATACAGAGAAAGTAGAGAAAAAGAAGTAGGGTACAAGCTAACATATTCGTAGTGTGCTCAAAAAAGTTACCTGATATCAATTATAATTAATAATTAATCCAAATTAATAACATTTATTCATTATATTAATTGTTTGAAATTGTTTTTCCTTCTAATTAGAAATTTATCAGAATATATAAAAGTGCTATAAAATCATTTACGACTGGTATTAATGGCGGAATTTATCACTAGATTTCGATATTAAGCTTATGTTTTATTAACTAAAATGTTATCAATTATTTTGAATGCAAATACAGTCCGGAGTAATAAATTGGGAATCATTGTCACGATTCGTATGCAATAAAATATAGTTTTATTTTTATTCCAATATATTTGTCGTATTATTCACTTTTTGCGATAACTCTTTATATTCTCTTTTTATTTTTTGTATAGAATTTATGCGAAAATTTAATTTCATTTTTTTCATTATATTATACGAAGAATTTTTATTATTTAATTCATTCATTCAAGTCATAAAAATTCTTCGCTTCTATTTTTTTTTAATATTAAAACTCATAAAAATAATGACAAAAATCATTATATATATTATCAGAAAATATTTGAATAGTTTTGAAACTTTTCCAAAAAACAATCTGTTTTTCTGTATATGACTTATGAGAAAATAAGCGAAAGCGAGAGTAAATGTTAGCGACAGGAAAATCAAATAATTAATTAGAAAATGTGAAAAAATCGTATTATTTCAAAAACAGTGGTTGAATGCATAGCATGAATGACTGAGCCGTACGCCTGAAATAATTAAAATAAATATCGATTTTATGATTAAATTAAAAAAGTTTTGGTTTAAAAAAATCTAATTCTACTTCCAGTGTATAACTGAAGAGCATTTGGTTGTATTTACGGTAGAGATAGATAATCACCAATCAAGCCATCAATTTTAGATGCCCTTGGGATCAATTTCAAAGTGTTGAATGAGAGACAACAAAATAATTTTAAGAATCCTTATGAGTCTAACTGTAAGGCCTAAATATAGCGCTGTTCCATATGTGTCTTCACATGAGTTATTGTGCAGTTTATTAAATTTTTTCATACAAACAATATATGAATAAAACTTATTTAAACTGAAATAGAAAAACATAGAAAATAGATATTCTTGAGTTGAATGCATAGAATGGGTAATAAATGCATTCAAATCACATACGAAAGTATGAATGTGTGAGCAGAACGTGTATTGTGTTGTTCCAAATACATGTATAATCGGGTGATCAAACTTAATCAATCAAAAAAGACAAATTGGAATTTCATTTTAATTAAAAGAGCAAATTGTTAGACATGTTTATAATTAATCAGTCATTTGTCATATGCTTAACATTCCTATAGACTATCATTAGTTTAAGTCCTGTTATATATCAAACAATATTAGAGACAAACAATAATATTGACGGATACACAAGGGTTTACTACAATAGATTGACATAGTATTCCTAGATCACCAGTCTCATAAGTATATCAATCTTTACCTACTACTGGACTCCCTTTTACATTACATGTGTCTTTCCAGGAATTTATTTGATGTCTGTACAGCACTCACTGCAGCGATGGAACAATTGAGTGGAAAATATCAGATATGACTCGGATGTGAATCATAAAAAAATATAATAATTTTCTACGCTTTGTTCAATTGTATTGAATGTAATGAATGTGTGCTTTAATTATTGAAACCTATATTCTGGTCAATGAGTTTCATTTATACAGTATTGCAATCATACGATTGCTTGACGTGAAGTCATGAAGTTTGCTGGCTTACATTGATGAACCAGAACAGACTGTACTTATTATTGCACTATCTTATGAATAGTTGTGTGTATTATATAACGATTGTATTGCAGATTGGATTGGATTGCATGCAAACAGACGTCAAGAAGAGTGAAAAGAACAGAAAATGTTATATATTTTTATAGCCATACGAATGACTGAATGACTGGATGACTCGGAGCAATATTTTCTTTGCCGATCATTAAATAGACATTCAATAAGTATTTGAATGCCTATAGAAAAACAATCGCCGATTCGGGTGATATTGAGCCCGAAAAATGAGATAACATTTTGTTCGGATGCTATTAAAGCATATCTAACGCCCAAATGAATATTGGAATACATTTATTGAGATGTATAGTGCGGTCACGTAATTCATAAATGATATTCTCTAACAATAACTAATAAATAATGGACTCAAACATCTTCTCTATTCAGAACCTTTTTCTGAGAGAAAAGTGAAGAATCCATAAAATGGTTCATAAGTTTTGTATCATTTAGACTATCGCATAAACTAATGCTACCGATGACAGAATGTGGCCAATTATACCAACCATTCAATATGACAGCTCAAGCCATCAATTTTATTTGTGTATATGCTTTGCGGTGCGGGTGGAGACACAATACGTGCACACATTAATGCCAATTCAATCCATTGCTCTATTGATGCCATGCATGACGTCTGACTCAAATACATTCAAATATATTAGTCTTTTTCATATTTATTCTCTGCAGCCATAGAGCCATAGAGTGCACACAATATATAATATAATATTATTAATATTCTATTTGTTTGCATTTTTTTCACATCTAATTCAGACATTAGATTGAATTTTATTTTATTTTTAATCAATTTAATAAAAAATATATCAGAATTTTTAAGAAACAAACCAATTCTTAGCTCTGAATGTTTGAAATTCTGGTTTTCAATTGATAATCAATGTGAATTTTGAATAAACCTTTCATTAAATTAGAAGCGATAATAGATTTTATTCAATATATCTAATACTGAATAATGGTTTAGAAAAAGTAATTTTAGACCTCATTTCGCAAAGAAGTGGCAAAAAATAAATACATATTTATATTTGTAATCATTTCCTAAAAAACTAAAAAAACTTCAGATTTATGTCTTTCGCAGTCGATTTGAGTTCAGGCACTCACTATACGAGTAATAATCATATTCTAAGCTCACATATAATGCACATTAGAATAAAAGAAGAGAATGTAAACCAATGCCATATAAGATATAATAAGAATGTAAAAAATCTCTATAACTTGATATAGTCATCAAAACAGAATCAATTCAGTGGCGTATATAATGCAGTATATTCAGGGCTAAAGTGGCGTCAATTTAATTGGTTCCGAATAAAACTTTTGCTTAAAATAGTAATAATTTTTGTGTCAGTTTAGTGAACTCGACATATAATAGCGATCATTATTTTGTTGGAAAAGATTTTTATTTCAGATATGAGTGAACCGAATAGAGTCTGTGTTTGGAGACACAACTGTTTTTGCTTTTTTTTCAATAAGTTTTATGTTTCGGATTTAAAGTTCTGTCAACTCTTCTATTATGATGGCATGTGGTCTGAGCACAGATTTAGACCCTGTTCTGCCTTTTGATGATGACTTCATTTTTCTTGTTATGCATCACATAAGACGAAACACAACAACAATGTTGTCTCAGTAGTGCTCAGTCTTATCTAAATCTATAGTTAGTATCACTTTCTTTCTGTTCAAATATTACTGATATAAAGGATGAATAAACAGAGGAAAAGGACATAAAGTTGATGACAAGACTCGTTCTTTAGGCTCCAATTTCCCTCCAGAATAGAAACTGTACTCTCTTTTGTCATTTTAGTTTTTGATCGCTTCGTGTAGTTATGTTTGAGAAAAAAAATGTTATTTTCGGTAAATACAGAATATGTGTAATCGTTCAGACATTCGGAGGTTTACAACGATTTTCAAATACTTTTTCATTTGTGCGTCGCATGAATTTCACTTATATTTGCGATTTTCAAACAGCCAGCTATTCATTTCACTTTTTGCAAACTCTAGGTTATTCATTGGGGAGTACCATGATACTTTAGAAGTATTTGAAATCTTTGAAATCAGATAAATAATCAAATTTTTGTTTATTCCAAAATAACTTGACTTTAATCAGAATTCTTATATCCACTGAAAGCTTATTTTTTTTCTAAAACTGAACTTTTCTCTAAAATCTCATTGACTTTAATTCGATTTAATTGAAACTCTAAATAGAATTAAAGCAAAACATTATTTTAGGCTTAGATTACGAGTCATATAAAGTCATATAAAGCTGAAAATCTCAACATTCAGTGCCAAAGGAATTGAGTCGAGAATTCATTTTATAGATATAGAGAAATAAAATTGAATGCTATTTAAAATGAATAAAACTAATGGAATCGTTCAGTAGATTCCAGTTCTGTTTTATCCAATGAAAAGTTCGATTAAATTCTGTTAAAAAATGTCTTCGACTCTAATCCTCAGCTCCTGTTTTATTTGATCCAATATTGCTGTCGGACTAGGGATGGCCAAGCTCGGCAAACCTAGGGAGGGGTATAGGGGGAGGTAAAATGGCGGATTTTTCGGCTCAAACC
>JAQIWA010003212.1:0-11005 GCA_034693305.1 Eueremaeus valkanovi | reverse complement strand
ATGAGTGATGTAGGGGTCCCTGGCTGGGTTGAAAACCCCCGCAGAACAGGGAAAAGCCTCCGGGCAGGAAAGAGAGGTTCGATTCTATTTGTAACCTCTAGTCTAAAGTACGCAATAATCAAAGTTAGTCTCGCGCTCTTTTATTGCTTTTTTTCTTAGCTTTACTTATTATTATAATTTGTATTCATATAATTAGAAGAATTTTAGAGTACTGTAAAAATAGGTTCTGAACTCTTTCTTATGCATTGGATTTCCTTATATCCGGTCTTATATTGAAATGAAAATTCATATCAATATTCTATTTAGAAATTCTTTACTTTTATTCTATAACCAGAAGTACAATAATTTGATTTTTAGTTATCTACTCTGATTTTAATTATATTGTTTGAACTAGGTTAAATTCTAAACAAATTGAAGCTTTCACAAATACTTTGAAAATATATCAACCATTTTGTCTCTCAATACCCATCAGAATTCATTAATATTCATTACCAGAGCCATTCTAATATTGATTTTACCTGTTTGGTTATCCTGGACGTAAAGCCTACTCCGAGAGTAACTCAATTATGTCTATTCAAATGTAAACAATTCTAACATTGCTTACAGAAGTGTAAATACAGTGAAATTGCAGAATAATATAGAGTAAAAAGCTATGAATACAGACTACAAATTCAATTATTTAGCATTGGATACAAATTACTTAATCTCTACTCTAATTATATTAAGCATTACTTCTGTGAACTTTAACATTAAAACATTGACTTTTCATTTGACTGAACTATAGTTCAAATATTATACTTATTTTTCTCAAGAATTAAATATTGAATTTTATTACAATTTTCATTTAAAAAATATTTTTTTTCTAACTGACTGTACAGACAAGAAATCTAATGTGTGTTCAACTTTGACTAACTTCTAAAAACAAGATTTTATATTAAAATAATTTTGTGAATAAATAATTAAACATTTCATCAAAAAATTATTTGATTTCAAAACTGATAAGAAATCATCAAAAGAGATGAGAAATTATCAGAAATAAGATAGCAGGTATTACTCAGAGTTGAGCACACATTAGATCCCTTGTCTGTACATTCGCCTGACTTTTGAAACAAAGTCTAAGACATTCGATAAGCCATAAGAAAGTTTGAAATAATATCAAATCTCATATGAATTGAGAAATTCTTAGCGAAGAGAGACATAACAATTAAGCTTGGTATATGTAAACTGGCTCAAAAAGTAATATTTTTGGCAAAATTACCTTTATCCATCAATTTGAATAGTTTGTTAACCTGTACACCTTTATAAATTATCTAATCCCATATCTTGTTATAAAATGTGAACAAGGTTCCACTTTTATGTCTGATATTGGTCTGAAATAAGCCAGATACATTATTTTTTATAAAATTGTCTTTAATAATAAATTCGATTTAATTAAATAAATGCAAGAATTGTTTTATTTTGTTTTGTAAGATTCAAATCAAGTTTTATATTACAAACGTTGCGATCATTTTCTGTATACAAATAACTAAATCAATTCGATTGACTCGTTTCGTGCGCTTAACCATTGAATGACACGAACTTTGTTTCCATTTAAACATAAAGTAATTTCATTTATATTCAGTTTTTACGTCATTATGTCTTCTCTCGAGTAAATGGGATGACCAGACACGTTGGTCCACAAAAATATTCTTGACTCAATGTATTTCCTAAATCTGTTTGGTTAGTTTGCCTAACCTAGGCAACTTTGCTTATTTTCAATAAGTCCTTCATTATAAACAGTCGAATAAACTACAAGTGCAAGCAATGCTCGACCAATACTAACAAGAATTTAAAATATTCTTCACTTCGTTTCGATTACATAAAAAGTCAACAATTATTATATGAGAAAACAATACTTTTCACTCGATATCTCTGGTATAAACTTGTCTAATTCATTGGTTCAGGATACATTGGAAACGCCCCATTGGATCAACCAGCTCTATTGTTTCACTGCCTGGTAGTGTCAAGTATGTTTTTGGAGGCTAAACGTCTGGTCTTCCCTAACTCAAGGAGTGGTAAAAAACAGTTAAACAGATTAACATTGAAATCAAAGTTTTCTTTAAAATTATTTGTTCATTACTTTTCTGAAGGAGAATACAATATACTCTTTGAACCGATTTAAGAGATTTTCAATTATTTTAATGAAAACTTTTAAACAATTCTTTGTGCTTAGAAACTGACGATTCATTTATTCTAAAATTTTTATGACTTGTATTATATTATATAAAAAAATTCTATTATTATTAGAGAATTGGCGGTAAAAAAGTTCCCGAATCCAGAAGAGGCTCATCGATAGACCTGTTCAATACAGATCCACTTTGACTACACTTGCCATTCATTAGCTTCAGATTCACTATAAAGAAAAATTAAGTAAATATTAATTGAAAAGTAAATAAAATCAATAAACCATTGACTGAACAGCTGTTAAATAAGAGTCATTCCATGTATTGATAGATTTATTCTTACATTAGGGCTAAACAGCAATCAATCGAATAATAATAATACTATCCGTAACCTAACCTAAAAAGCCTAAACCTATTAAACATTGGAAGTGTAATATTGGGGGTACAGTCAAATAAAATAACACTTGGTATTTCAAATCCAAAATGTCCAGGGTCTCCTATGAATGCTGGTGAGTTAATGACAAAAGAGGCAAATGTCCTGTGTCTATAATAAAAAGGCTAATTCCAACAGTTGCCCTGGCAGTTCCCTCATTCTAGTACTGAACTTATTTTGGCTATTTTAAGTAGGTTAGTTTTTAGTGTTGCTATTACTACATTAGTTAACAAAATGATTGATTAGTTTTTCAATTGTATTATCAATTAATGAATTTGTTTACTAATGACTCGTATTTTTCATAGCCGTTAGTATTGAATGTTTGGATGACATACGCGAATCATCAGATGAAGCCCTGATAATTCTGTTTGGACTGACACCAGAAGATGAGCCCAACTTTTTCTGCACAGTTAGTGTATTAGTTTTTGGCGTTACGGAACTCTTGCGGTTATTCTGTACTCTATTCACTTTATATATCGATTCTAACAAAAATAAAATTCAGTGCAAAAACAAAACATTAATTTGATATTAATTTATTGAATAAAACGATTCATTCATTAAACTTATATAAAGTCCGGAAATATAGAAAACTAATTATTGAGGAAAAGAGAAAGTTTTGATTCTTATCTCATTATTAATCGAAATATTAATAATATTTTGTCAAATAAATGCTTAATTCATAACTACAGGAAATGAATGAATTGGAAAAATCTTTCTTCGATTTAATAGATATTTAAATGAAGGAAAAAATTGAAAAAATTTAGTTTTTTATAATTTATATGAATTATATTCTATTCAATTATTATATTTATTTATCTATGGCTATCTATGGCTCAAAATAATATTAAGTTTAATTACTGTAGTATACATTCAAACTAAAAACCAAATAATTTAAAAATGATTTTATTTGTTAATAATCCAAATCTGATTATAGTTTAATGAATTGAATTCTGTATTTATTAATCTATTAGACTGTATGTCAAACCTGTTTCGATTTCCCGTACAGTTAATGACTGAATCGATTTGGCAGTATTTGCTCTGCGATTATTTGTCTCCACTTTTGAATTTGCATTTGAATTGTTTAAATTATTGATATGATTGTAGTGTCCGGCCAGCCATACGTGTTTGTACGCCTCTTCCGCCGACATCCGATGCAATGGATTCCATCTGTTTGGCAACAATTATTATAAATATCCAATCAATTAAATTTCGGAAAATCTTTTTGAAATTTTCATTCAATTACTTTTTTTATATAAAAACTTTTGACAAAAGTTTAGTCTAATTATGCAATTTTTGATTGAAATTATAGAAATAAGATATTTGAAATGACTTTTAATAATATGGTTGAACAAATTTTTGCTTTCATTTACTTTCTTTTCAAAGTTTTTTCAAATACTGAATAATAATCATTGATTACAGAACTTAATTGTATTCAACAATTTGTTTGGTTTCCTATAGAATATCGTATTTATTATAAATAATTATTATTGAGTAGTGATGACCATTTATAGTTCGAGATATATTTTATATGCTAGTTCAAATTAATTTTGCACTGGGTCCTATGAATTATCCTATTGACCCTATTGAAATTAGATCCTTTTAATTTCTCAGATGTGCATGCTCATTTTCTAAATTCTACAGTCCCTCTGCTCTTGACGGTTGAATTTATTTTTATATTATTTTTTTTGAACTATTTCATTTATTTGCACTTCCCCTGGCCTATTTGGCCATCACTGGTTCTGAAGTATAATGAGTTCTTAGAAATTAATTTTCTTGGAAAACATTTCTATGGATTCTGAATAAGATTTTTGAATATTATTTTTATTCTCTTAATGTGAATATTTTTTTCCATTAATTTCTTTATGGAATGTATTGCCGGCAGACGTGGGCTGTTCTTACGTTATATCTACTATTTTGAAAGAGTCTACGACTACAGTATACAACAATAGGACTGATTTGCAGTAATGACTATATCAGACAAAATGTTGCAGAAAATGAGTAAATAGTCATCTCTTTGAACCAGTGTTTCAGTAGTACAGTCACTGACGGACAGACAGTAACGTAAGATCAGCTCACGTCTGGTTGAAGACAACAATTAATGCAAACAATCGATACTTACTCTAAACAACGAGTGAGAAAATCGACGAAATCATTATCATTACAGTTGAGGGCCTGGCTCAATGGCTTCGAACCCGGCTTACGTTTCTTCCCTTTACTGTTTGTCGTATTCCTTGGATTTCCTTTTGAATCTGTTTTTAATGTTAATCATTAGTCGTTAGAAACAGAAATATAAATCATATTTGAATCGAAAGAAATTCTTTATAATAATTACAAAATGTTTACTCAATTCAAATGAAATAATAAATTGAATCTATACTACAATTCCATTACTGATAGTCTCACAACAATCTTATTAGTAATAAAAAACAAGGTTTTAAATCGGTTTACTAAGAGTTATCCTGAATATACAGTACAGATGTGCTCATTTATATTGAACAGTTTTTTCAGAAGTACGCTCCGTACAAATTGTCTCTATCTTATGTGGGTTAGTTTAGAAATTTCAGTAAAATTAGATCACTATTCAATATAAGCGATGTTATGAACTAATTAGTAAGGCATTATTGTAAACAGGTACTACGTCAAAAATAGTATTTACAGTATACAATAAATATGTAAAGGATTGTAGCCAGTACAGTACAGTACAGTACAGTACAATATTTTTTGTTTTATATCATAAGAATTCGGTTAAATTAAGTGAAGGCCTTAACAGTCCATTAAATAGTTTTCAGAATATTTTGAGTTTTTAAATATATTACAGATATTCAAAGAATTTAGAGATTAGTTAATGGAAGTTGCTTGCTGCTAAATGGAAGCTTTTATGTATACTTCACTTATTTCAATGATATTGAGTAATATTAAAGACCAAACACAGGACTCAAATCACATTTAATGTGTGTTTTTCTATGAAATCTATTGAAGGCAACTCTCAAATATCACAAACATCTGTCCACTTAATGCAAAAACTTGTACAGTACAGTACTTGACCAAATTCTAAGCCTTGTAGATTTAACAAATCTGACTGGTGAGTGCTTCTATCAGAATAAGTCGAAGAACTCCACATAATATTAGTCATATTCTCCAATCATTTTATTAATATTTGATTTAGTTTTATATTATAAGAAAATAATTCCTTAAAAATCATTTAATCACATATTCTGTGATATGGATGAGGATTTGGGCTTTTTATTTGGGATAAGAAATTATAGAACTGTTCTGAAGACTAACATTACTTGAGTCAGAAAATAAATATAAATAAACTTAAAAACTGTTTTTGTATTCAATACGAATAAAATAATAAATATTTATTAAATTTAAATGAATTGTCTTTATTTAAAAAGGTATTCAATAAAATTATAGCCTGGCACATTCCTTTAGACGTGAAATTTGATATATTTATTTATTTTCATTTCTATACTCTATTCTGTATTCCATATTGTTTTCACGAATACTGTATTCTATGAAAGCATTTATGATTTAATCAAAAGAAGACAGTATTTCGTCGATCGATAGATTTTTTGTTGCTTTGTATGAGTTGTGCCGAGAAGTTATCCGATTCTGTTATTCTGTTCGCGTCAGTGCTACCAATTGGCTAACTGTGCTCTGTTCTATGTGTTGCGCACTTGTATTATGAAAGACAATAGTCTAATACTCAAGATATTGTAAAAACAACAAAACAGTATACGATTGCTATGATATGAATACGAAATGAAATTTCATACAAAACTTTAATTCTTTTCACTCATTAGACAAAACAAATTCAAAACTTCCGGAAAACGACTAAATTTATGGAGACATTCCTCTTATGCTCAATACATGTATTCATAGAAAATTATTTTATCATTCTTTGTATGTAAACTAATATTGCATTTATCAAAGAGTCCGGATATAAGCAAATACACAAACTATTGATTATTAGGGAGTATTATAAATATACTGTATTTCGTCTGAAATAAGAATTCTAGCGTTGGTTAAGAAGATAATTAAGAAAAATCACAAAAATTCTGATTTATTTGATATAAAATTATTATAACTTTATATAAATAGAAGAAAATATTTTTCTTTTATTACTCAAATAGATTGTGAGATAAAAATAGAATAATTTTATAAATATATCGCATCTGTGTTTGAATTCAATTTATATCAATAATATTTTCTTTTATGATAAAAATATACTCTGTTTTTATATTTTATTTTTTATATATTCTGCTATTTGTTTGAAAATATTACGTAATATAATAGTTATAAAACTTACCGAAAAACAATCGACGTCTCGACGACGCCTCCAGTACTGTCATCGGCGGCGCTCCTGATATATCAAATATGTTTGAAATCAATTCTTATTCCATAATATTTTATGTATTTTTTTGTACAATATTTCAGAAAATAGGTTAAACTCAAGTCTTCGTTAGAACAGAAAATCATTGAGAAATTGGTTCAATTAGTTTAATGAATTTGATTCACATTTGTTTCACTCAAACTTTTAAAGTTTTTAATTCACTTTTTGAACTAATTCTCGATTCAATTCTTACTTATATTTTGTAATTTTTTTGAAAACATTTTATTACTTTTATTTCTAAGTGCTATTCAATTGTTTGTCTGTTTGTACTCCTATTAAACTATTAAAGTACCGACAGTCAGGTTACCGAAAATAGCTTTATTTTTTTAGTCCAAAATTTTTAAATCGATTGAAAAAAGCTATAATTTCCTCATTTATAAGCCATTTATAAGCCATTGCTTTCTTAAAATTGTATTCATATAAAGAGTATAACCAAGTAATCTATTTGAAGTGAGATATAAACAAACCCAACCCTTAGAACCACCTTGCACACACAGAATGCTTGAAAAACAAGAAGCTATACTTGATGTTCAATTCAAAATATAAACTGGGTCTATTTATTAGAAGCAACCATTCATCCAATTTTTGGTTGACTGCAAAACAATATTCTTTAAAATTATATTCAGTTTAATGTTTTGAATAATAATTTTTAAAAAATCTTTTGCTAATTAGAGCAGAAAAAGTAGACTTTTGTTACGAAAAATAGTCATAATTTTCAAGTTTACTAACAAAAGAAAAATAATTTTTAGGAAATTGAAGTTAAAATCCGCTTTCATTGCTCTAAACTGCATAAACTATATCATTGGCCTCTAAACTGTGCTGTTTTATAAACAGATTATTTTACTAATAATTATGTCAATTAAATAATTCCAAAAATTCCGCAGTTCTCGAGAAATATTTGTTTTACAATAAAAATATAGATAAGAAGTGAACGGAAAATAGCAAAATATAGAAAACCAAATATATTTTTCCTCTCCGTTAATCTGATTTCTGAGAAATATGTTATTTAATATCAATTCTTATTCTTTTTCTTCTGAATGAATGAGAAATATATAACGAATTTTCTGCTTAGAGTAGGCGTTATATGAATCGTAGGCTTTTTGTGTAACACTTTTTGTATGCGATGTTAGGCTTAAATAAGAGAAAGCAATCTATTCTTTATAAGTATAAAAGGCTTTGAATATCTGAGCTAATGATGAATTCGATAATTATTGTGTATTGTATTGTAATTAAGGCTTTGAGTCGTTTGCCTCCCATTGATATTTTCATGGATACAAGAAATTCTCATTTAATAGTCATATTCCTAACTATTATTAATATTTTCTTATTCAATGAGATAATAATAAGCAGGTTAGAATTATAAATAAATTGTGTTAATTTGAATCCAGGTCATAAATTGAGATATGATTCAATTTGCTTACAAATGTTATTATTTAAGCTAAAGTTAGAGTTCTATTCGACTAAATTACTTATATTCAGTATAAGCTGACAATCAACCAATTAATTTATGCAAGATCAATTTATGTTTCATTTAATACACAGGGCATTTGTCAGAAGTTGTAGAGTATATTCCGGGTCACTTGTGAATTGATTAGAGAAGATGTAAACCGCGTTAATTGCAAGACAAGCATAAATGAGATTCTATTGAATTAGAATTTCTATTAACGAATAAATTATTGAGGAATTCCTTGTAGACCTCTGTCCCCTAATTGGCTCATTCTTGTAGTGAATCACATGTTATGCTAACAATTATTTTGTAATCAGATTTGTTTAGTATAATAAATATGAAACAAAAGTTTCAAATAATTTGTTTGTATGATATGATTACCGATTATTTCCATAATGCATGAGAGCTGGTCCGCCTCGTTCTCACCCGGGAATATAGGATATCCGGTGTACAGTTCGGCCAGAATACAGCCAAAGCTCCAGACGTCGATGGAGGGTCCGTATGGCAGACCCAGAATAACCTAAACAAATAAATCGATTTCTGCTGTAATATATGACATAATAAAAAGTAATTTTTTATTTTTAATGTTATTTATGTTCAGTTCAATGAGTTTTTGGTCTCATTTTTATCAGTTATTTTCTGATTGTCTAAAAACTAGACTAAAACTATAAAACATGTTTGCATTGGCTCTGATTCTCAACTTTTTTCTCTCTTCTCTTCTCGTCTATCATTTGCTTTTGTCCAACGCTAACAACCAATTGATTGGACACTCTATTTATCTTATCTTATCTATTGTGTAGATCTGTTAGCCTAGTATTTGAGGCCTTTTTCTATTTGATTCTCTCTATTGTTCGAAAGAAAAATTACTTTTTTCACATTTTCTTTCTATTGATTCTTATAATGAAAATAAATTATATTCTATACGATTCGAAAGCAGACTATACTTTAGTATAAATTCTATGAATTTTCTGACTTATCTATTATTTTAGTTTTTGATTATCATTATTAATGAACTATAAAATAGCAGAAAATTGTAGAAAAATCTGAATTATATTTATTTTGAAACATAAAGTAAAATAAAGCCATTTATTTAAATATGTTCTGTGCTATATGTCTGGATGTGATAAAATCAAAGAATATATACACCGTGAGTCAGAAGTAAGGGCAAGTAAATCTTAATCAGAGAATCGATCCAAGTACATACTGTAGCACTGGTGAGGCTGCTATATACTAGGCATGTGCTGGTTATATAGCAGTCTCAACAGTGCTACAGTGCGCACTTGGATCGATTCTCTGATTAAGATTTACTTGCCCTTACTTCGGACTATCAGTGTAGAATAAAATGGATTAATTAGAAAATTGCAGATGCTTGTAGCAACAAGGTAATATTCTAAGAATAAAACTTATAAAAATCTTCTTGCACTGTAGTCCGAAATTTTGAACAAATGTCTACAAATAAATGGACAACAAATATATGAAATAATAAATTACAGTTCAATACAATCTTTTGCTTACAATTGTAAAGAAATTAAATGTGATTTTCGCGTAAAACAGTAATAATCGCATCTTGCAAAAATGTTCCGCCTTCCCGTGCATATGAGTCTAGTGCCATCATTTCAAACAAATCGGGAGTTAACATATAAACTCACGAGTCAGTATATTAGCAGGTTAACTTTGAAACACAGTACAAGTATGCGGCTTCAAATGGTTCCAAGTTCAAACATTTCATTCTCCAATACAAACATCTCTTCCTTGAACTGCTTCTAAAAATTAACCTGATAACATTTAGGCTGATTTGTTAACACCCCCTTTGTTTGTTATGATGACACCAGAGTCACAAGTCGTATGCACCAGAAGGCTAAACGAATTTATGTTTACTCTACTTTATTGTTTAGAAAAATTACCAGTATAAGTTAAGAATATGCTAGAGTATATAAAACAATGTACACCTTAATTTACTAGGGATGTGCAAGGACGACAGAGAGTGAGAGGGGGGAATAGCTTTAAAAAACTTATATACTGTATAAAAAAAAGAATAGAATTATATAAATTATCCTGTATCAAAAAAACAAAAAAATTGTCTGCTAACACTACCCATAACAACAATAATTTACCCGAAAAATCAAATTAATAAACTGAGTGAATATTTAATTTACAGTTTAAAACTACTATTATTCCAAATATGTTCGGGTCAATACAATATTATTATAATGATTGAGTACAACGACATTGGTAATTAATTCAAATATTGATTTAACAATAGTTTAGTAAAGATTACATTGATTTGAATGGTATGGCCAAGACGTACAATTCTTATCCCAATCGCCTTTGATAATAACCTTGAACATTTCATTCATGGCTTTCTGTTCGCTTGCATTGCATTTGATCTGAAAAGCAATTATTCAAACATTAATTCCAACGCAACCTAATTGTCATTAAATCAAAAACAAAACAAAATCTTTTCAATTCATACTTTGATCGATTTTCCCCAGCAATCAATTTCATCCCAGGCCGCACAGCAAGATTTTCTGGTATGGATATGTCTAATGTCTTCGTCAGTCAGATTC
>JAQIWA010003211.1:0-11012 GCA_034693305.1 Eueremaeus valkanovi | reverse complement strand
TTATTGTATAAATAAATATGGATTCATAGCAAAGATTAAACTACCTAGTTAACAATTGTAATAATTTATGAACAAGCTATTTGTATCTTTATTGACAGGAAGGAGAGGTTTTAAAAATTACTCAGATTTTGTATTTTTTTTAACAATATTTACTTAAAAATTATGTCAATTCAATGGCCAATTTCCGGCCAAATATTTTTGACACAAAGACAAACAATTGTGTTGGACATCATTGCGTGTCTCTCCTCTCACTTGATTCGGCAAATCTGAGAGAATATCAGAAAAATCTGTTTCAAATTCTTCAGACATTTTACTACAAATAGTTTAGAAATATTTCACTCAATTATATACTATCCGTAAAAGTAATATCCATTTCAGCAGTTTTTAATTTTTAATTAAATATTGCCTTTTCTGGGCAGAGATGCGGAACTGGATTTATAAGTCAGGGCCAAATAGTCTAATAATTTGCACCGAATTAACACATTTTTTGTGCTTTTATTAATAAAAAAGAAAAAAAATCAAAAATTCTTTATTTGTTTATAATTTTTAATTCGTTTGTCAAATAATAAAATAATTTTTATTTAAATAATTCATAAGAATCTCATATTTTGTTTTATAAAAACAAATTGTCCGCAAAATTCATAATAAAAACAAAAACCCATTTAAATAAAAATAAATAAAAAACATTTTTTTAAATACAAAATAATTAATTTAAATACAAATTTAAACCAAAATTATATTATATTCCATGAAATGAATAACATTTTTGATCTAATAATGAGAAAACAAAACAGAAATTCTTAAAAATAAAGTCAGAATTACTGTAAATAATAATCAGATATAATATAATATAAAAGTCAGAAATGTTTTCCATAATTGCATATAAATTACATTAAATATAATAATAAGAATAAAAATTAAAAAAATTGTAATAATTGACTAAAAAAACTAATTTCATATCAAAAATATTAGCACTTAGTTGTGGAGCTCATTGGGAACGGTATGCGATCAATAAGTTTTGGTAGTCTTTTTGGTCTCACATTATGACGTGCGGCTCAGTTACCGATTGAGAGATGACTTTATGGGGCAGTACTTTGGCTCCATTCAGATATAACTCGTCTTTTACGACAACGTCTTCTCCCAAAACACTCACGTTTTCCATCCGTACCTATGGGTGCAAACAAATCAAATAAATAAATATTTTTAGTAAAACTATATGCTATCTGTGCTAACCCACTGTCCAACGGTGCACTTCCAGCCGATAATACAAGACTCGAGCCATGAGTGCGATTTGATGACCGCATCGGCCAAAACAGTGCACTTTTTTATACAAACGCCGTCTTCTATGACAACATTGGGTCCGATCGTGACATTGGGCCCAATGCGACACTGTTTGCCTATTTGTGCCGACGGGTCGACCAATACGTTGCCGACAATACCCTTCCCCTGATGTAAGACCGATGGCGTCGACTCTTTTAACGAATTCAAATACATTGACATTCCTGTTAGGAAGTCCTTGGGCTGACCCACGTCCATCCAGAAGCCCTTCAGCTCCAGTGCGTACAAGTTGTGGTCGCCGGCCATCGACGGGAAAATTTCCGTCTCTATAGAAGTCGGTCTTAACTGTAATGAAGAGAAATATAATTTTAAAAATGATTTAATATTTTGCAAACTTTTTATTTAAATTAAAATTTTTTACTTCAATTCTGTTCAGAACCGATGTCTCAAACATATAGAGTCCGGCATTTATTTTATTGGACACAAACTCTGAGGGCTTTTCCACAAACCGATCGATTTGACCACTTTTCTGGTCGTATACGACGACACCGTATTTGGACGGCTCTTCCACTCGAGTCACCTGAATATGAAATAAGACATTGAAGAGTGAGAGAGCACAGGAGAGAGAGGGAGGGGAGAGAGAGAACACAGGGGAAGAGGGAGAGAGAGAGAGAGCACAGGAGGGAGAGAGAGAGAGCACAGGAGGGAGAGAGAGAGAGCACAGGAGGGAGGGAGAGAGAGAGCACAGGAGGGAGAGAGAGAGAGAGCACAGGAGGGAGAGAGAGAGAGAGCACAGGAGGGAGGGAGAGAGAGGACATAAAAACTAAGTATTGGTTTGAGTTAAGAGTTTGAATGAATACATACGACAATAGTTCCCTGTTTTGCATGAGATCTATGGAATTGAATCATTTGATTGAACGGAAAATCACAGATAATATCACTGTTGAGGACAAAGAAGGGTTCGCTGTCCTCAAGCAACAGATGTCTGGCCAGTGCTAACGGGCCGGCAGTGCCTAACGGCTGTTCCTCATGTGATATCGTTATCTTAATCCCCAACTGATAGACGAAAGCAATGAAAAGCAATGTTAAGACAAGTAATCATAAAATCTAATCCACGTCTGAGTCATCGATGAGTCACCTCTTCTTCCTTAGCCTTTATCTCCTTTTCCAACAGCTCTGCCCTATAACTGACCGCAAGTATAATGTGTTTGACGTTCGCCTGAAATGAATGGAAAATAAATAAATTCATTAAAAATATTAACAAAAGTATCGATCGATTGATCGACTCATGTCTTCATGTATTGCCTCAACGAGTGCTTCAATTTGATGGCAAATCATAGGTTTGTTGCAGAACTCGACCAATGGTTTCGGCAGCGATAGTGTCAAAGGTCGCAATCGGGTGCCATAACCGCCCACTAGTATCAGTGCTTTCATTATTATATTTTAATTAATTTTCTTATATTTTCTTAAATATGTTTAAAGCGATTAAATGTTTGAAAACTTTTCAGTTTTATCGCTGTTTTGAACTGACGTTACATAAGATCAACAAAACTGATTGACAGGTCATCACAAAAATTACGTTCAAAATACCGCCCAGAGTATAAATGCAGTGCTGAATAAAAATAAGCGAGCTTGTCACATTTCCAACATAAGCTTCAGTAGGCTTATTAAAAAAGAAACTAACTTTTATAGAAAAATCAATTATTTTAACTTGCTCAATTGTCTAACCATTAGGCAAATAAGACAGAGAAGGGTAAAAATGTTGGCTTTTATTCTATTTAGCGAACAATAAAGTAATTAAAAAAGGATTTTAACTATTAATAGGATTTAAAACAAATGAAAGAATAATTAATTACTTTTTTCTCAGTCTGTTTGTGACACAAAACATGTTTTAATTGTTTTAGTTGTTGTAATAGTCAGCACAGTATGCACTTTATACAGCACTTCCCCTACTGTTCCACTCTTAATAAGAAGACACCACAGGAGGTAATGCAGTAGACCTCCTGTGGCCAAAAGGCTCGTTAGAAAATTTTGCCAAAGATTCCCCGCAGAGATTAGGCTTAACCACCGCATATGAGTTGTTCCCACTCTATCATAAAAGCCATTTTCTGACTGAACAGTGTCTTTAGGTTCGGAACAATTTTATGAAAATTATTAAAAAATATTTCTGTTATAAAAATGGACTCAAAATTCAAATTATTTACTGAAATATTAAGAGAGAATTGTATTGAAAGTCGAGATTCAGCTAAAATTGTAGATAAAAATAAAGGTATTTATATGAATGGTTCAGATAATCATCGCTTTAATGGTATGTATTAATAGTTTTATTCATTTGATTCAATAGTAGTTACGATAAAGTCTGAACCGATTGATACAAACTATGAGCAAAGTATTGCTGAGAAGAATACGAACACAACCGGCGATAGAGATAGAGAATCACGTCTTCAACAACTGAACCAATTGAATGAAATCTACAGAAAAACTAATCAATTGTTTGGCGTTTCACAGATTGTGGACCAATTGGCCGAAACAGACGTGAATATCAATGAGAATAATAGCCAAGCATTTGATAAACCTCTATATGAATGTCTCAAATGTGATGAACTGTTCACAAGTGAAGACAAACTCAGATTACATGAGAATAAAGTTCACACAAATAATGAATTCAATTGTTTGAACACTGACTTCAATAATGAATATAAGAGACAATTAGTCAGACAATCAAATCAAGTGAAAGGATATGAATGTTCTGCTATTCAATGCGTTCACAGTTTTGATCATTCAATTGAATTGAGAGAACATTTGCCTAATTGTGACAAAAGTGAAAACAGTTTCAAAACTATATCAGCTCTGTATGAAGACAGCCAACAGTTCCACATGACTTGTACATACATGTGCCCAATCTGTGGCCAACGATATGACTGTAAGAATACTTTTGAAAGACATGTTAAAACACACGACAAGTATATGAATCGTTTGAATTGTGAAGAATGCGATCAAAGTTTTGATTCTGAAGTGAATCTCGCAATGCATGTGAATAGAGATCATAGAAGTGCTGAACCGTTTGTTTGTATGCAATGCAAACAAAATTTTCACACAAATGATAAACTATCGAATCATTTGGCCGCTAAACACAATATACCTGTCTTTGGATGCAATTCATGTAAATATAAGACTAAAAACAAATATCAATTGAGTCGACACCGAAATAGACACTCAAAAGAGTTTAAGTGCGCTATCGATGACTGCAATGAAGTTTTTGAAACTAAATATAATCTATCGATACATAAAAGAATCAAACATTCAAATACGGACAGGCAGTATGATTGTGGACAGGAATGTGATTGGGAATCAGGTATAGATTGTACCAGGGATGGTCAAAGGGAAGAAGTGCCGCAAATCTACCATTACTTCATTACCTGGCTGAATAGAAATTAATCTTGAATAGGATGATTTGTGTGTACCTTTTTTTTAGCAAGCTACTCCCTTGATCATCCCTTTCATTACTGTTTTAATCTTTATTTAATTAAATTCTAAAAAACTTTTGTTTTCATTAATCAATCAGTTGTTGTAAAACAGGAACCGATGGATGAAAGCGATTGCGAATTAAATGCTAATAATTTTGACATCAATTCTACACTTAATGAATGCAATAGTAATTCAAAATTAATGGAAGAGTTGGCGGAAAATAGTCTAAAGAATAGAAATACAATTAAAACAGAAGAATATCAGAGAATTGATTGCAAAACGAGTGATAAAAACGTGGAATATATTGAAAAACATAACAAAAGGAAAAATGAAGAATCGATTAATCAAATGAATTCTGAGTCAAAACAGAGAAGAATTTTAACTATAGATGAATTAGAAGAGAGAAAAGCGGATAATATTCATGAGAGCGCATATGAAAAGCAGAATATATTCTTAAATAGAAATTCTGGGATTGAATGCCAAACAAATTCAAACTCAAAAGCAGTTCAAATATCTCTCTCGCAGTCAGAGAACAGAATAAGTAATGTAGTGAACAATTCATTGATGCCCGGATCAATTTTATATAATACCAGTAATGAGTTGAACAGACAAAACAATTTGAGGTATGATTTAAATTATAGTCTATATATGTGTCGATGGCCTGAATGCGGTCAACACTTTGCTCGCAAAAAGTTACTCGACTGCCATATGCTCTCACATTCAGGGTATAAGCCCTGGGTTTGTGATTGGAATGAGTGTAGATTCAGAACCGATAGTCGGGATCATTTGCAACAACACAAACAATGGCATAAAACACATATTAATTGTCTAATCAGTGACTGTAAACATGTTTTTGCGACTAAACCAGAATTATATCTACACATGAAGAGCTGCCACTCATCCGAAGTTCATTCAGTTGGTGGACAGTATGCTTGCAATTGGATTGGATGTGATTTTAAGGCTAATAATACTACTGTTCTGAATATCCATAAGAAAACGCACAGAAAAAGAGTTTATAGTTTGCAGACAAATATGAAGACCAGAACTATTGAACAAAATATTAATGGCTTTCAAACAAATTGTTATGAATTTAATAATGGATTCAATGATACAAATCTGGAAACTTTGAATTCAATGAATATAAAACAGGAAATAATTGATGAGTTATAATATTGAAATTGATCAGGAGCATTGATAGGTATTTAAACCGGGTATAAGAGCCAGACCACAATATTTTCAACTTTATTATTAATCGCGGCTTATATTAGCGAAAATACGGTATTTGTTTAGGTCTAATGAAAACTCAATTATAAACTTGTTTATATTTTTTCAATAAACCGGTACAATATTCTCCAATGCTTGAACCCGATCCCACTTCCCTCTATTCATAACTGATTAGCCCTTTCTTTAATAATTTTTATTTATTTACTATAAATATGTAATTAAAAGAAAAACATTTTTTAATAAATCAAATGAAATACAGATTTAATGAAAATATTTGTGCTTTAACTCAAATATTCGATCACTTGTTCGGTATGTCTGCCATAAAAAGTCAACTCTTTTTCATTGCATAACTTCTTGAGCGCAGTCTCAGTGATGTCAACCATATCCGTCTCCAGGAGTTCGGATAAATCCCATTCCCGGTTCGGTATCTCATTATTGATAAACAGAGCTGTTTTGGCCACATCCGGATGGAAGTGCTTCTGCAGTGACTTTATTTCCCACAAACAGCTATCTATAGCACAGGTATTCTCGGGATCAGAGATACTATTATCGAACGGATCGTTAGCTAAACCGGACGGCTCTTTCGTATTGCGTATCATAGTCTGAAGCGCCGGATGTCTGACCAATAGATTGCCAATCATTGGCAGCAGAATAAGGATGGCATCAGTCGATGCGCTCAATGCTATTCTGGACAGGCGTTTGACAAATGAGGCCACGATTTTGCCCGGAATATGGGTTGTGGTCAGAAATATGTCTGTCCAGTAGAGAAAGCGGGGCCGGTATTTGGCCAGAAGTATGCCGGGGCTGAGCAGTGCATATAATTTTGTGTAAAAGTCCGGATAATTGAGATTACATTTCATTATCAGGACATACAGTGAGGACAGACTCAGTAGACTGACTACACCGCCGACGGAATAACTGTCCACAAGAAAGTCGGTCAGAAGTAATGGGTTCTTGAAGTGAGCCATCAGTTCTCTGTCCAACAGAACCAATACTTTTTTGTACAGATCTTTTGGCAGTCGTTGTCGAAGCAATTGTGTCCAACAGTTGGCCAACAGATCGGCATCTCTTTGATAGTCGATGCGAAAGCACTTCTGGCTCTGTTGTGTCGGAACACAAAGTATGATATTCTCGGCCTTTGTTTCCACAATTGACTTCTTATTCCGCGTTTTACTGGCCTTTTGGCGCAACTTCTTCTGTCGGGGCAACAGATCTGCCGGTGTTTTCAGTTTGATTGCAGACAACAATTCAAATGCGTTCCGTATAAACAGTTCTTCATTTGTTTGGTCCGGGCGTTCGGCCATCGCTTCTTCAGCACCGGTTTCCGTCTGTTCTTCGGATGAATGAACTGAATTGAGAACCAATTGAATGGCTTTTAATGTGTAATGAATACAGTCATCGAATTGGAGGTAATTTTCGCCATAGTTTTGGATCAGTTCCCGATTGTCTGCCTTTGCGGACAATAATTGTTTGCAAATACTGTTCAACAGTTGGTCCGCAAACGTGTCCTTCCGTTGATTGCAATCCAAACTAAACGGATATTTGCCTTAAAAATAAAAAAAACGAAAAAAATAATTAATAAAAACAAAACATTTAATTGAAAAACAATTCGTCAGAACTGATGGCAAACCTTCTTCGGCCACACATTTCATAAGACAATTGAGTGACAACTTCTGTGTGGACTTCGAGTACTGATTATCGCCAATAAGTTTAACGAACG
Organism: Eueremaeus valkanovi; assembly: GCA_034693305.1. Taxonomy (NCBI): domain Eukaryota; kingdom Metazoa; phylum Arthropoda; class Arachnida; order Sarcoptiformes; family Eremaeidae; genus Eueremaeus; species Eueremaeus valkanovi. Next base: position 3,322 of record JAQIWA010003211.1, on the reverse strand, counting down.
CACAGTTAGTCTGATTGTAGACATCGGTTAACCAATTCTTATACGTCTTTATGGGATCGGAATCATCACAAGTGATAACCATTTGTTTGTTATGAATAAAACGGATAAATATTTTATTCAAAGAGCGGACGACTGTATCGATCATTAATTGCGAACATTTCTGGCCATCATTTGCATCGCTATTATCGACAGTCAAGTCGTCGGTCAGTATTGAGAGTAAATCGACTAAAAAGTTGACATTTTTTCTGTTTTCTAATATAAGCGCTGTTTTTGTCTTTATTTCTTCGATTTGTTTTAATTTATTTAAATCAATGTTTTTATTAATTGTTTTCATTTCTTATTAATCGGTTTTTTTTATTTTAATTCAATTCAATTAAATTATTTCCAAAACAAACTAATAAACAAAAACACGTTTTTTTAAAAGTCAAGTAATGTTTGTTTGCAAAACACGTTAACCAACAATAATAAACAGTAATATGTTTTGCTTTAAAAGCATAGCTTTTATCGATTGTCAGTTAACCGATTCTAAACACTTGAATATAATCAACACAAACATGTGCTGTGTTTTCATTGAAAGCATTGTCCTTTTCGTTAAAACATAAGACATGTACAAAACCAACCCGTCATCTAGTTGTAAGCTTGCACAATTTAAAAAGTTAGTTTTAAACTATTAGTAGCGTAATTCTAAATTCTATTAAAATTTTTTCTAATGAACCCCTGGTGCATTTTAAGAATCATATTTATACATAGGATCTTGTTCAAGTCAGCTTAAGTTCTGTGAACAACTACTATTACTAATTATATTAGTCTAAAAATTGTATCTGGAACAAACTGAATAAGTAGATTATCGGGTTTAGAAATCATTTTGCAGCTTGCTAACTTATTTGTTTTCTTAAATTACATAAAATATTAAAAAGCGAATCAAATAGTTTATCGATTTTCTTAAACATCTCAATTGCCATAATTTGGTTCTTGACAACAATTACCAAGGTTAAATGCAGAATACTTCATGAGACTGACAACGACGACAGTATTTTAAATATTTTATTATCTCTTCTGAATTAATAACAGATACTTAAGAAATAATTCTTTCATTTTAAGCAAAATGTTTCCTCAGATATAAAGGGTTTTCCAGAAGTCCCATGACTATGTTGCTGCGCGCGGCGGCTTTTTAGAGCTCTGATTGGCTGAATCACTCAATTTTTATTTAAAAAATTTGAATATGGATTCATTCAGCCAATCAGAGCATTAAAAAGCCGCCGCGCGCAGCAACATAGTCATGGGACTTCTGGAAAACCCTTTATATGTATTTGTCATTCAAGTAATATTTTATTCAATAAATGCTTTGGAATACAAATTAAAGTTAGATTTTCGATACAAAAGCAAAACTGAATTATTTTTAAGCTATAGTTATAATAATTAAAACATTTTTTTCTATTAATTCTTTACTAATAAAGAGAAGAAAATTAATTATTAGTTAAATATTAATTGTTTTTTAATTTGATTTGTTTAACATGAAGTGTAATGAATAGCAATTTTAATTAAGAATAAGAATAATAATAATTAACTGTTTGTCTGCTATTCACTACACAAGCAATGAAATCAAATTAAAATTGTTTTTCATTTCGTTTTTCAAACATTTTTTTCTTATTTTTTATTTGTTTTTCAATTATTTTGTGTTTTAGTTGTGTTTAAAGCCGTTGTAGTCTTTGAACTCCAGATTAGAACCTGAATCCAAACCATTGGCCAAATTCAGAATCAATTGCTTTTTGTACTTATCACTGGCCGTAACGAATAGCATAGCTGTGCCGTCGCGTGACTTCCATTTGCAGTCGCGCGTCACTGCTATGACATCGTCTGCGGAAAGCCTTTTGTCGTTCAATAGTATAATCATTAGTCGCACCGATTGGAGCACATCGTCGGTGTGTTTGCTGCTGTGGCCGCAGATCACAAACATAGAGCTCGGATGGACTGCAGCTCTGGCTTGTGATACACGTCTGGGCTCTTCCCTACGACTTGGCTCATAACTGGAGTCATAATGAGTCCAAACAATGCCGGAGTTGGCCTTCAAATGGCGCTGAGCGGCGCTGACCAGAGCCTGACAACAATAGGCGTCAATAGCCGTAACGATGAGGTCTGCGTCTCCCGATTCGTATCGGCGCTTTGGATCCCTTTCCACGCTTGCGATGAAATTACTACCAATTCTGTAGTCTTTCCATCCGAGAACAATTATGCGGACAGTATTCGTCACATCTTCGCCGACACATTTAGTGTTAAGGCCTTTGATCACTGATTTTTGAGCAAAGCTCACCTTATTGTCGGCCGAAGCCCTGGGTCTACCCGCGGCCTGAAGTGTACTTAAAGCCGGATATTGTGTCATTGGGTAATAGAATGGATTCATTGGGTGCGACAGTCGGAGCATATTTTGTTGCATTGGATTCAAGTTATAGAGCGGCGGAATGGGGTTCGTCCTCAAGGGCTCGGGTAGGAGATAGGAGTGTCCATAAAAGTGTGAAGGATTCGGAAGCAATGGATTCTGATTTGGAGCTGAGTTTTGCAGTCCATTAGACTGTTTGGGCCGAACTCTAGTCTTCACTTTGTCTTCCGTTTGACGTCTATTCGCATAAGGAGTCCAAACAATGCCATCGTTTGGCTTCTGATACTTGTGAGCGCCGGCGACCAGTGCTTTGGTTTGGTGTGCAAACCAAGTAGTGACGAAGAGTCGTATTTTTCCGTTCTTGTTCTTATTTTTCTGATCCCTGTCCACAGTTCTGATGAAATTGCTGTTAATTTTATTGTCGTTCCAATTGATGACTAATTTTCTGACAATTTTGGTCACATTGTCGTCCACTTCAGTCCAAAGGCCTTCAATGACTGAAAGAGTATCACTGTTTGGACTGTTGTCTGCTTTATATGCGTTTCGTTGACTCAGACTCTGATTGAGATTCTGTGCTCTGTTTGACCACTCATTCGTGTGGACCGACGATGAGGTCGAGTAATAACTGCATTCACTTATATCAGAGTCACTCAGATCTGCATTACTGGTCGATCCGCTCCGACTGAGCACATCCTTGTGGTCATAATAAGTCCATTTGATCTGATGGTCAGCTCTTATATACTGTTTGGCGCCTCTGATCAGTGCCTCAGAAGCGGTCGCATTAATAGCGGTAACGAATAGATTGACCTTTCCTTCCAATACTTCGCTTTGTTTTGTATTTCTTTCGACACTTTTTATTAGATTTCCCGTAATTTTGCTGTCATTCCAGTCATTGACTATTTGGCGAACCTTTTCAGTGATATTCTCATCACTTCTGGTATTCAA
>JAQIWA010003210.1:0-11016 GCA_034693305.1 Eueremaeus valkanovi | reverse complement strand
TGGCTGAGGCTCACCCCCCCCCCCCCACCCCACAGTTTTTCGATGATTGACGAGACCCCTCTGTTTGGTCGCGAATTAGAGGTGAAAATTTGATTACAAAAGTTTTGAAGAGTTTATTCGGAAAAAGTTAATAAATTCGATTATAAAAAAATGTTAACAGTGTCATTCCATACGCGTTTGAACCCCTTACACTTTTTTGACTGACCCTACTTGTCGTCAGACCCATTGCCGATATTTCCACTAAAAATAATAAATCTATAGTAAATACGCCCCAAAAACATGTAGAATTTTTATGAATTAAGCTAGGCACTTACAGAGTTAATCTAATAGTTATTAAACCAACTCATATGAGATTTGAGAGAAAAATACGAAATTATTTTTAATAAGAAATAAATCGGTTTAATTATTGGATTATTCTTAATATCAATAATAAAATGTTATCTTCAATAGAAATCTTACCTTCATTTTGAGCACAAATATTCGTCAATACATTAAAAACATATAAAATGAATAATGAATTCCTAATTAATGTCATTATATTCTAAATAATTATTAAAATAATTTGAACCACAATTTCATGAATGAAAAAATAAATAGTTATTTGTTTGGTTAAAATTTTGTTAAAATCTATTTTAATTAATGTATTAAATAATCAATAAATTATACCTAAAGTATTTGAGACCTACTTCGAGAGGTTTATATGAAAGCCTGCATTCAATCCAATCAATTGGTATTTCACTGAAGTATTCGATATCAATAGCGATTATTGTCAGGACATTTGGATAGCAATTATCAATTTCTAATACGAATTAACAGATATTAGACTAGAATTTCATGATTTATGGCTCAAATATTCTCAATATATTTGATGATTCATTTTCGACCTTTCATTTCTTCTTCTATTGTAATATCAATTGCTTATACAAACACTTTATTTGATCTTTTTATTCGATAATTATTACAACAATTCTTATAACAATATATGCGTTCAAATGTCTCCATAACTTATTTACCAAAAGATTATTTATCTTTTTTAACATAAAAATGTCTGAAATTAATTCAACTTCAATGTAATAGAAACAAACTATCAGAACAAGGGTCAATTTTGAAATTTGAAAATTTTTTAATATAATTATTCTGGAATTTATTTAAATGAAAGATTGGTTAAACTGATATATAGCTAAATAAGAGCTATTAATATAGCGTTCACACAATTAGACTACAAAATCATGCAATAAAATGCGATATATAGAGCAAAAAGAAATAAACGCCGCTTTTAAATCATCAATACTATAGGGTGACAAAATTGAGACGGGCTATAATATAAGAAAAATATCCTTGAACAAATCAAGGAGCTATATTCGAACATTATTAAATATTTTTGTTTACCAACATTTTTGTGAAAACTAACATATTGATATTATGATATAAATCATGATACAAATTTGGGGGCGGTTGGTGAATTTATATAATCCCCTTCTAAAGAAAGTGGACTTAAAAATGCTATTATTTATGCCTAAATTGAATACAGAAAATTAGCTAATACTAACATTAAATCCTCAATAACACGTATATATTGTAAATAATAAATTAGACAAATTCGACAGTTGAGCTAGATTAACACTAAATAGCCTGATTCAGTTAAAATAATTTAGTTAGAATTAAGCTTAATTTAACGGAAATTCGTTCAAAATTGGTCATATTTTGTAATAGACCAGGCAAATGTCGATTGTGGGTCTACCGCTCGTTGGGGTGGGTATTTTGTCAATTAAACCCAGGGTTTTTTATATCCCCCTTGCGCCTCTTGTTTTAAGAATAGTGAAGAATGAAAAACTATAAATTTCATTTATATAAATTAAGAAAAGCGCAAACTTTTTCGACATATAGAAAATATAGAACATTTTCAACCCAGTTGAATTCAATTTATATTTATTTATAAAAAAACTCTATTTACACAACCAAAGCTGATTTCCAGAAAGATCGTCCTTCATTTAATATAGGAATGAATTTAATATAAATGTAACAATAAATATGTTGGGCTGATGTCACTCGTAGGGGAGGTTTAAAAAATTGGCTCTTTTTGGACTATTTATAGCTTAAATGCCATATTCTCAGCGAGTTTTGCTGTTAATACTTATCTGTTTTTGTTATCCTATTCTGTTGGGCAGCTTTGGATCATTACGCGTAACAAATTACTAAATAGCGTCAAATTATTTGTCGACTTGAATTTTTAGTATAAATTAATTTCAAGACTCCCCATAAACATTTGAAATTAAATTTTGTAGCAAAACATTTGTCATTAATTTTACTGAAATAACACAAATTGATTTCATTTAATATTCTAATATAAACTTATTCTAAACATTAGATTTTTAACTTTTTTTTGTCTGTTCACTAATATGTGACTTATCTATAGTAATCTAAAGCCAATTGTAATTGACTCACAAGTCAATCAAACAGTCCTGGACAATACTTTTTATTAAATCCGAAAACAATGCGTACAATAGATTGAAATCTCAATTTGAACTTCACTCAAATCTCACAATTATTTGAAAGGCGTTTATGAATATAATGTTTAAAATCAATTAAAATTTCTCCAAGTTTTCTATTAAACAATTCAAAGAATAAAATACTACACTGTTCATAATTCCGTTTCCGGAAATGGGTAACACAGGTAATGTTTAATTTATTTTTTACAAAAATTTCATAATTATTAAATTTGAATTAAATTCAATTCAATTTATGCCCAATTTTATTGATTAATTATCAATGATTAGGGTATCTTAGAGTAGACAGAATTGGTAATTGCAGGAAAACTGCTTGAAATTAATTATTAAGACCTTTCTCATTTAACTTGATATATTTATTATCAGGGATGGCCAGACTTGTTCAGGCCAGGGAGGTAAGCCTAAATTTTGGTAAATAGGGGAACAATGATTCAAATTTTTTCGGCCAAAAGTGCCTCATTTTTGAGTTTTTCGCACAAATTTTGCTCCGACATAAGGCGGGTCACTCTGAACAAATTCCATGGAGGGGGTCAACCTACTTCAGGACCCCCTCTGGCCAAGCCTTATTCATGATTTAATATGAATTATAATTCTTAAATCAATTTAATATAAGAAAAATATCCTTGAACAATTCATGGCGCTAGATTCGAAAAATGTTGAATCATTGTTTTTATCAATAATCAAATTTGTGAGAAAAACTCATTTTTTCCAATCAGATGCAAAATTATGTAATGTTTTGTGATACCAGATTTGTGATCAATTAGAAGTAGATATTTTCGGAAAATTAGTGTGGATTTAGATATGGCAATCAAATCCAATTTGTACCATATTCTTGATAGAAAAGTCAATATTTCAGCATTTTTGAATCTTGCGCTCTGAATTGTGCAAGGATATTTTCCATATATAACTTTTATCAAACCTCCACTATCCCTCTTTCAAATGTGATCTGTTTCAATATTTTTTCCCTTTTTGGGCAAGTTTTGAGTTGATTAAGATTATATGGTGTATTTGAAATGAGCAAAACATGTGATTTTATAGTATTTTGACTATTCACACCAAAAAAATTTGTTTTCGAAAATTCCAAAATCTAATTGATATTATCCAGCTTGATTAGAAGATAAAATATTATATTTGTTTGTGTGTGCCTAATGGATATCCTGCAAAACACAATTTCATTTTCCGAAAAAATAAGCTAAAGCACCAGGATGATTGCCTTGTAGTGGCCATTCGCAGATATACTTGTATACAGAGCACAAAAACCCAAATTATTAAATTGACACAGAGAAAATCGGCCAACTTGGGGTCACAGATCATAGCCCCTTACCTGAATGATTGGTCATCCTGGTGTCCAGATTTTGCTATGAAAACTAACCAATGATCAAATAACTGTGCAAACTTTGAGCCATGACCAGGCCAAAGTTTGAATGTGTATTAAGTTACTATCCGTTACAGTACTAAAGCATGTTTTAAGAGTCATAAAGATTTAAATTCTAATAAATTTTACCGAGTATTGATTGTGGAAAACAGTAGGGTATTTCTATTATTTTTTATTCAGGGTGGTTTGAAATAAAATTTTTTAATATTTTGGGCTAATTATTGTAGTGTTAATGAATTCATTATCTTAATCTCAGAGAGTAATATATCCTTCACTGCCAACACATGAACAGGATTGCATGCCTCTTATTATTAAATTGTCACGTTCAAACAGTGTAATATGAAAACAGTTTGTCAAGCTTAAAGTACATTTTACATGGCATACATTTTAGGTTTATTATGTGTTGGCAATTAAGGATACATTAATCTTAGAGTTCTTTAGAGTTAGAGATAATTAATTCCTTAATCAGATAATTATTATATTTATCAACTGTTAAGAAATAATTTCAAAAATTAATTTAAATTTAATTTTTTCAAATTGTATAGATATAGTAAGATTTATCTTGCTCGTATTTATTTTCAATATAAAGTGCGAAGACGAATTCGAATGTCCCTACCTAGTTGATTTGAAAGATCTATGTGAGTGCATACACATTATAAGACAACTTAATTGCTCTAAAGCTGAATTGCCTGAATTGCCGGATGATTTCGGATTCAAGACAATAATAATAGAGAACAATAAGAAAGATTCGAAATTGAGTTTTGGGACAAAAAGTGTCAGAACTGAATCACTTATTCTCAAGAATACGAACATTAAATCGATTGAAGGAATTCCTGCAAAACATATAAAACTGATAGTAAATAATGCAGTCATTGATAAATATGGTTCAGAAGTCATATCTTTAGAGATCATAAACGGCTCGAAAACACCTGATTTGAAGAGTTTTGGAAATTTGAAACAATTAGAGAGACTTTCGTTAATTAATCTAAAAATTTCACGAATCGATGGCAATGTTTTCGCCGGATTAGGGCACTTGAAAGAATTGCATCTGGAACATAACAACATAAAGGACCTGGATGCCAACAGTCTAGTATTTGGCGGCACAAAAATTGAAGTATTTTTGAGTTACAATCAGATAAATACCTCAACTCTTAAAAGAGCGAACATTTCTAATAAAGACAAAGAAATTGTTATACATTTGGATAACAATAATATAAATCATTTGACTTCCGATCCTTTCGCTGATTATTGCACAGAGAAATCTAAAATAGCAATTGTTCTTGATAATAATGATTTTGAATGTCCATACAAGGAGATTAACTGGATCTTCAAAAACAAAGTAGCAAGGCAACATCTTAAACATGTAATGTGCTCTCAATATAATGACGATTTGTTTAACCTGGATGAAAACAGTTTTATAGACAGACCGACCACTGTATCAATTTCTCCAACGATTAGTACATCGAATGTCTCTATCGTAACGAAAACAACTCTTAATCCTCAATCGAGCTCTACTAAACTACCAACTTCAATTTCAACTTCGGGGAATAGTGCGCATACCCAGACAAAATCTAATGCACACACACACAAAATCACAAAGATTTCTAGTACAACAACATATACACTCAGTACTGCAGTTACACATTCACCTAGTACAGTTTTGGGTTCAAGTAGCCTTGCACTTAAAAATTCACCCAGTTCTACAGTAAGCTCAACGGGAGTCACTCATAAAGTTACTCGTTCAAATCCACACCCACGTTTAACTACAAAGCATCCTGATTCAACATCAAGTACGACCAATCAAGTTGGTTTAAGTTCACTCAGTACCACTGTAAAGAAAGCAGAGTTCACCGGTCAAAGCTTTCCATACATACACGGTCACTGCACTCACATACATACGGAATATTCCAATACTCATTACTCTATACATAATGTCATTCATACTCAATGTATATACTATTTCACCTTGACATGTAATTGTACTTAACACTATTATACAGTATATAAGAGCCTTACGCTCTATACTTGATGCATAACAGTTCTAGTTCTCATACAATAAAGACCTTCTTTACACTCAATACGTGTGAGTTCTATACGTTCTGTTGGCCAGACTCCCAATCCCGAAGGAAGTCCAGTTCTCGTGACACCCCCTAAGAACTGCCTTCTTTACACTTCAATTAGTTTATCCTCTGCAAGTTCACCCAGTTCCACAGTAAGTTCAACGGGAGTCACTCATAAATTTACTCGTACAAATCCACACCCACATATAACTACAAAGCATTCTGGCTCGACATCAAGTTCAAAGAGCAATGCAGCTTCAAATTCATCCAGTTCCACTATAATGGAGGTCACCCATAAAAATCGGACAAATCCACACCCCCGTATGACTACAAAGCATCCTGGTTTATAAACAATTTTCAATCCATACAATTGCACTAAATCTATAACCAGAGTAGCCAGGACCATCTAATCAAACCGAATAAAGCTTTGTGACTGAAACCTAATCAATTGATTTAATCATAATTTTTGTTAAAAATTGTATTCACTATTATTTGTAAACCTAATTATAACAGACAGATCACTTGAATTTTCTAAAATAAATCTTAATTCAGCTAGATATGTCGTATCTGAGCTATACCGTATCATATATACATCTTTATATTAACTAGTTATTATAAACATTAAATTTAAAAATAAATTAATTACAATTTAATAACTATAGTAATCAAACGCCAAAATTATAGGAATTGGCTTAAAAGACCACTTTTGGGCCCCCTATTAATAATGTAAATGTAAAGCTCTAATATTATGCTCAGCCTAAGCAACACACTTGTAATGAGTTTTATCCCAAAATGGTTTTAACCAACTATTCGTGTCCGCACTCTAACCAATACTCACCGTAAACTTCGAACTAAAACTGTCAAACCTTTATAAGAGCTATCGCTCTCAAAGACTGAACTTCCCGACCGGACCTCCCGTCAGTCTCCCAGTAGAACTCTCTCCTGGATACCAACTTTAACTGTACCCTGCTAGTGTAACGCTGATGTACCCCAGCCTTACTAATCACACTTTCAAAGTATTGTTTATAATTCTATTGTGATTTTAATCAATAAAGTATTTTATTGGATATTTGTTTAGTTATTGTGTTCTGGGTCTTCGGAATTCTCTGTGTGTACGAGCACAATATTTAATAGGATTGCATTTAAAAATCGAAGGGAAAAAAGTCACAAAAGCTATAAAAACAACTCTCATTACTATTGAAATTATTGGTAAGAAATTTCATAATAAACCGAATTCTTATTGCAATTTCAGATTCTATTGTTTCCAAAAGAGTGCACATATATTGTACTTTAATTCTTGTAAACCAATTAATATGATTTTATCTTCAATCGATTTAAGCATATAGTCGCTGATTGGTTCGAATTATCTACCAATAAAATTATTTGATTATAGGGTTAGTTGTAATGAACGAAATTATAACTAATCTGAATTGAATTGTAAATATTGGACCTAATCTACGTATCTATTCTAGGAATAAATTCTGTTATCTAATCTAGCTAAATAATTGTCTTAAAAATGGAACAATGTACAATAAACCGCCACATCTTTTGCTGATTTATAAAATTAAATACATTTTTAGAATTAATTGAATTTTTATATAAAAACAAAAAATCTAAAGCGTATTACTGCAGCTTTTAAAGCAACAAGCACAAACGTTATTACCAGCAATTATTACCTTGATAATATAGCTATAAGAACATATTTGGGACAATTTTTATTCAAATCTATATAAATACAATCCATGGAATTGAGTTACAATGGCAACAATGATTATCCGTATAATTAAAATTTATTTTCATGAAATTGAAAATTTGTTTACGGCAAAAGTACACAAATAAATGGACAGGGATCTAAGAAATATCATTAAATAACAATTTATTGAAGACTTTTTAGGGGTTAAATATATCTATGAATCTCTTGATTTTTAACACGATTTCAAACAAAAATATTGATATATTTATATGTTTTTATTAGTTATATTCAAGAGGAGGTATCCACAAAACACCCCATAAAAATAAGTTTTAACCGGGCAGAATTCTCACTGTTATTATGCTTATAATAGAAATCCCCCCGTGTCGTTTATATATTAAAACGAATATTACGCCCAAATTGCCATTTTAGAAGAAATCACCCATACTGTATAACAAAAATAAATTAATTTAGCAGGCTTAATTTGGATAACTTAGATCGAAATTGTTTAAAAATTTGTAAAAATATAAAATAATTTAGAATTTAATGAATTTTAGGTGAATTTATGGCCCCTTTTTATCACTCCTTTCTCACTCTACAAAAGTCTCTAACGACTTGCACATCTCAGTGCTTTGTAGTTCTTATAATTGCAGTTCTATATATTTTATATTAGATTGAAATCTCAAATTGAACTTTACTCAAGTTTCACATAATTTCGTTGATAGGCAATAATGTATATAATGTTTGCGATATTTTATTATTCCCCACATTCTATTAAACTATTAAATGTATAATAACTACATTGTTTATATTTATACTGTAATACCGAAATAATGTGCAACACAGGTAATGTTTTTTATTCTTGTCTTTAAAATCTTGGGAAAGGTTGAATATGAACTGCCTTGTGCCTAAATTCCTAAAGTATACTCGCTTGTTCTTGAGAAGCTGCCAATCCATTGGTATATGCATTTGTTGTAAAAGTGTTCAAATTTTCGAAATTTTTACGGATTGACTGAATGGACTCCATTGCCTCCCTTTGCCTCCTCCTGCTCATACTTACCCTATTGACACTTTTATGACCCAAACTGATGCCAACTGGCCCCTACTGACCTATGCTGACCACTACTGTCTCCTTTTAGTAATGTAAAGGGAGGCAAAGGGAGGCAAAAAAGCAGTCAGGACAGTAGAGGTCAGTTAGTGTCAGTAAGTGTCTTTATTGGTCATATAGGTCAGTGGGGTAAGTAGGCATCAGTTTAGGTCATTAAAGGGTCAATAGGAAGCAAAGGGAGGCAAAGGGAGGCAATTCAGTCAGCCCCAAATTTTTATTCATTAATAAGTTCTTCCAAAATTTGAAATTTTCAACAATGATTGTACCTGAGCAAACATTATAGTCAATGTCAAATTCTGGATGAGTTGGGAGTAGGGGTCAAAGTTTTGGGACACTTATGAATTTCACAGATTATGATGAATGTGAATATTTTTCGGGTCTTATTCAGCTGACACTTGAAATTCATGATTTGTGGGCCAAACATATTATTGAACGGTTGTCAGAAAAATAGAAAATCCAATGATTAGAATGAGTTTATATTATTTTATTAGAAAATTCTGTCAATGAATTTCTGGTTGTGTCGGATCATAATTATCAACATTTCAGCACATTTTTCAATTTTATGTGAATTTATTTAAAAATCCAAAAAATTCTTCAATTTTATAGATATATTCCGATTGACCTTCCTAATATTTCTTTCGAACATAATTTGCGCACAATCTTCTGATTGTCCTTACCTAGCTGAATTGAAGGGTCTGTGTGCTTGTAAGCACATTACAGGGGAACTTACCTGTACTAAAGGTGAATTGCCTGAATTGCCGGATGATATTGAATTCAGAACAATAATAATAGAGAACAATAAGAAAGATTCGAAATTGAGTTTTGGGACCAAAAAAGTCAGAACTGAATCACTTATTCTCAAGAATACGAACATTACATCAATTGAAGGAATTCCTGCAAAACATATAAAACTGATCGGAAATAATGCAGTCATTGATAAATATGGTTCAGAAGTCATGTCTTTAGAGATCATAAACGGCTCAAAAACACCTGATTTGAAGAGTTTTGGAAATTTGAAAAAATTAGAGAGACTTTCGTTAATTAATCTAAAAATTTCACGAATCGATGGCAATGTTTTCGCCGGATTAGGGCACTTGAAAGAATTGCATCTGGAACATAACAACATAAAGGACCTGGATGCCAACAGTCTAGTATTTGGCGGCACAAAAATTGAAGTATTTTTGAGTTACAATCAGATAAATACCTCAACTCTTAAAAGAGCGAACATTTCTAATAAAGACAAAGAAATTGTTATACATTTGGATAACAATAATATAAATCATTTGACTTCCGATCCTTTCGCTGAGTATTGCACCGAAAATTCAAAAATAATAATTAATCTTGATCATAATGACTTTGAATGTCCATACAACGACATTAAATGGATCTTCAAGAACAAAGTAGCAAGGCAACATCTTTTGCATGTAATGTGTTATCAATATAACAGTGATTTGTTTAATCTGGGTGAAAATAGTCTCATAGATGGGCCGACCACTGTATCTACACATCCGACCACTGTATCCACACTTCCAAACACTGGATCCACACATCGAACAACTACTGAATCGAATTCAACCAAAATAAGTCCCAGTCCTCACACAGTTTCGAGTTCGACTAAATCAAACACAAAAACTAATACACCCGATCATACGACTACAAAACTTCCTAGTTCAACAGCAAGTGCATCAACTGAAGCTTCAGCTGGACCAACTAGACGCAATCCACACACGCGCGCCCCAACGCCAGGAACAATTTAAAATGTTTTCACAGTATTTAATATTTTTTATCAATATCTGAATCAATTAATGAAAACAATATTTCTGTCAATAAATAAATACAATATTTATTTACACTAAGGCTTACTTTTCGTAACTCAACTTCACTAACGACTTGGTCTATCGATGTTCTATCGAATAAACGCCTACTTTTGATCGTCACTCATATATCAATAAATACAAAGCTGTGACAATTTGTTTCTGAATTTTTGTAAAAGTTTTCCAGGTTCATTTCAATGCAGGATAAATTAGAACTTAACTTTTTTGTCCTTGTTACAATTAAAATGAACTCAAAATATAACTTTTGAAACTAAATATAACAGATTGAATTCAATCAATATTCTTCCAGGCCAACTATATTTTGTGCACATAAAATTAAATCGAATTTGCATTTATGCATCGAAATGACCCAGCTGAGCATAAACGTATTTGTGTAGTGTTAGGGGTCTATAACAGACTAAAGTAGGGATGTGCAAGGGGAGGGGTATAGACCCCAATACC